>CAMXCT020001347.1:186815-342961 GCA_947184155.2 Cladocopium goreaui
TTCTTTGACTGTCTCACGTTTCCGGACTCAATCCGGACTCCACAACCAGAATGCAGGATTCATCTCCTTTTCGTTACCATTCCTCCTCGTTGAGATAATGTTCTTTTGACATGTTCTTTGACTGTCTCACGTTTCCGGACTCAATCCGGACTCCACAACCAGAATGCAGGATTCATCTCCTTTTCGTTACCATTCCTCCTCTTTGAGATGATGTTCTTTTGACATGTTCTTTGACTGTCTCACGTTTCCGGACTCAATCCGGACTCCACAACCAGAATGCAGGATTCATCTCCTTTTCGTTACCATTCCTCCTCTGATCTCTCTTGTCCAGAGATAATGTTCTTTTGACATGTTCTTTGACTGTCTCACGTTTCCGGACTCAATCCGGACTCCACAACCAGAATGCAGGATTCATCTCCTTTTTGTTACCATTCCTCCTCGTTGAGATAATGTTCTTTTGACATGTTCTTTGACTGTCTCACGTTTCCGGACTCAATCCGGACTCCACAACCAGAATGCAGGATTCATCTCCTTTTCGTTACCATTCCTCCTCTTTGAGATGATGTTCTTTTGACATGTTCTTTGACTGTCTCACGTTTCCGGACTCAATCCGGACTCCACAACCAGAATGCAGGATTCATCTCCTTTTCGTTACCATTCCTCCTCTGATCTCTCTTGTCCAGAGATAATGTTCTTTTGACATGTTCTTTGACTGTCTCACGTTTCCGGACTCAATCCGGACTCCACAACCAGAATGCAGGATTCATCTCCTTTCGTTACCATTCCTCCTCTTTGAGATGATGTTCTTTTGACATGTTCTTTGACTGTCTCACGTTTCCGGACTCAATCCGGACCCCACAACCAGAATGCAGGATTCATCTCCTTTTCGTTACCATTCCTCCTTTTTGTCCTTATAAGCTACCTCAGCCTTGGAGAAAAAACAGGAAATAATAGAAAAGAAAGAAGAGAAGGGAGAAAGTAGAATAATAGTAGAAATAATTAAACAAAATCACACCCATTATAAAAACAATGATAATTTTAGTCTTAGTAATAACAATAACAATAGTAGCCTCAATAATAACAATAACAACGACAATAATAGTAGAAGTTCGTTAATATTAAAAGTAATAGTGGTAGTATTCGTTGTAGTCATAGAAAGCTGGAGCTACCCTGAGTCTGTAAATTGGAAGCAACTGCCCAATTGGTCTGAAACAGGTCTGAAAAGGGTCTGAAACCACAGAAAAAGGCCATTCGCAAGCCCACCACCCACATACATAGAAAGATTCTGAAATGGTGAGCCGGAAGGTGTTTCAGAGTGGTTTCAGACCGGTTTCAGACCCTTTTGGGGGCGCTCACGGGGCTTTGCTCTTTTCCTAGAAAAGAGGCTGAACTTAATGCTCCGGCAATGAAACCAAAACAAAAAAATCAACACATCATTCCTGCAACTAAAAAACGAAATAAAGCAATGATGCTGTAACCGAAGAAGCAAAGATTCTGAGATGGTGAGCCGGAAGGTGTTTCCGAGTGGTTTCAGACTGGTTTCAGACCCTTTTGGGGGCGCTCACGGGCTGTGCCCTCTGTCCGGAAATCCCCAAGGTGAATTAAAAAATAACACAAGCTTATTCGCTTTAAGGGAAGTGTGACAAAATAGAGGGTGTCGAAGTCCCTCTTCCAGTAGTAGTAGTAGTAGTAGTAATAGTAGTAGTAGTAGTAGCAGTAGTAGGACCAGTAGGACCAGTAGGACCAGTAGGACCAGTAGGACCAGTAGGACCAGTAGGACCAGTAGGACCAGTAGGACCAGTAGGACCAGTAGGACCCGTAGGACCAGTAGGACCAGTAGGACCCGTAGGACCAGTAGGACCAGTAGGACCCGTAGGACCAGTAGGACCAGTAGGACCAGTAGGACCAGTAGGACCCGTAGGATCAGTAGGACCAGTACTAGTAGTACTAGTAGTACTAGTAGTACTAGTAGTACTAGTAGTACTAGTAGTACTAGTAGTACTAGTAGTAGCAGTAGTACTAGTAGTACTAGTAGTACTAGTAGTACTAGTAGTACTAGTAGTACTAGTAGTAGTAGTAGTAGCAGCAGTAGTAGTAGCAGCAGCAGTAGTAGTAGTATGACAACATATTTTCCTACTTAAGGGGGTATCGCTCTTCAAGGCTCCCTATCGCTCCCCACAGGAAATCACAGATTTTTGACAGTGACGGCGGCCGAATACTAAATCTGTACATACCATCTTTTGACCCTTGCTCAGATGAGTGCAGCCGTAATTCGGTAGTATTGCAATCGTAGTTGGATCTGCCGAATTACAATTCCAATTTAGCCGTTGAAACGCCTACATACCAAAGCTACATAGATACATATACACACCTACAAGTGCAGCCGTTATTCGGCAATATTGGCATCGCAATTGGATATGCCGAATTGCGATTCCAATTAAACCGAATTACAAACGGCTACATAGCAACCCTGCATAAATACCTATATTACTGCAGTTTCAATGTTTTTTTCCTGTTTGGTTCGAATTAAAAAATGCTGGTCGATGCAGGTTCGAGTTAAACACGCCTACATACCAAAGCTACATAGATACATGAATACACAACATACACACCTACATACCTACATACAACATACTACATACCAACATACACACCAACATACAAAGGGCATTCAGAATTGGATTTCAACCTATTGTTTGCTTAATTCAGAATTTGGTTGCGTTCAATTTGGTTTAATTCTACTGCTTTGGGACCTGGGAAGAAAAAAGCAATTTGCCTGCAAAAAGCAATGGCTCAATCACCTTGGACAGCAAATGAAATGGCAACTGCAAGAAACGCGGGCACTGCAGGTTGAATTTTCATCAATTTTGCCCACAGATGGTTACAGGTTATCGCTTTTTGGGGGAAGCCCTATCGCTTTACATGGTTTGGTGCATTTTCTCAACACAATTGAACCCTCCCTTACTAAAGTAATCTACGCTTATTTTGACGGTATCTCATATATTGAAAAAAGAACCGCAAGCTATCGAATCGAACCACGAATGGAATCGCAAGCTATCGAATCTAAATTCAACGACGAATCCAAATCGAAAATTGAATCGCAAGCTAACGAATTGATATTAATCAAGAATCGCTTACTAACTCCCATACTCCCCGCAGGACTCGAATCGTTCCGAATCGAATCGTTAATCGAATCGCACTAGGCGGAATCGAAGGCCAATTCTCAGGGAATCAATTCCTTCTGTAAAAAATCGAATCGAAATCGCCAAAAACGAATCGGGACCACCCTGATCATTGTCTTTCCGTTTGCTCAAGCCGCTCCGGGTTTGCTCCATTGCCCACTCTACTTCCAGTTCCAGCAACTACTTCCTGAAGGGACAGACGGTATTCAGAAAGCTTCAGCTGGCACCAAACTCTGACAGGGCCTTGCGAGGATCTGCAGCATCCAGTGCACCCAACTCATCATCAGTCAGATAGCCTGAGAAGCTCAGAATTGGAGGAGTCTGTCGTGCGGAACTAGTCTGAATCTCATCATTTGGTCAAAATAAACAGCTTTCAAGGCCATCAAGAGTCAAGAGGTATGCCACACATGATGATACATGATGATACATGATGCATATTGATGTTGAATGATTTTGATGTTTTTTTTGGGCAGCAGGTAAGCCTTGATGATATTCATTGGTGAAGAGAATCGACCATGTAAAGCTGATGATCACCTTGGCGGAACAGGGGGCGATAAGAGATTAACAGAGCAGCTGATCAACACCTCTGTGACACCTCCACTTGAGTCTAATCACACTAATGACATCTAATGACTTACTAATGACTTACTAATAACTTGCTAATGACTTACTAATAACTTACTAATAACTTACTAATGACTTATATACTAATAACTCCTGATGCATTAAAGCATTGACAACCTATGGACCCCAATGATGGGTGTCAGACCAGTAAAATTGCTGTCCATCCGACTGCTCTGGCCGCTGCAGTGATACCTGAGTATGAAACTAGCGAGAATAGATAGTTCACTCAAGAAGTTCAACATTCAAAATAAACAGAATACAATTGCTCATTGCCAGAAAACCTTTTGCGCTGGACAGTCAAAGTTCCATGCTTGGATGTACTCACCACTGTACCGAGGGTCAAGCCTTTGAGAATCATTAGCAGCTGCGGAAATGCTCGCATCAACTTGGCCATCCGAGTAATGCCTTGGCATACCACGAAGATTTTTGTTCCCTGTTCGTTGTCCAATTTGAATTGTCAATGTGGTTCTCTGCTGTGTCAAATTGAACTCAGCCCTCTGCGCAACAACCGCAGCAACCTGGCGCAGGATGCAACAGATGATGCAACAGGATGCAACAGGTGGGCCGTGGCGCCCTGGCCCCGTGGCGGGAAATTGTCGCATCGCGCCATGTCGCGCCATGTCGCGCCTCAGGATGCTCAGTTGGCCAAGGCCTTGCAGACCGCCAAGAAAGGGCATGATCCACGTCTCCCAGACCTTGGCACGATTGAAGATCGAATCGAATATGAATAGAAGCAACATCTTGGGGTCCTAGCAGCTCTAGCACTTTGTTTCAATCGTCTCAAGGTATTGAGGTATTGTATGGTATTGTCCTATTTGGCTTTGAAACAGCTACCAGCTGGCCCAAGACCCTACAAGTCCCGAACCGATTCAGCAACTGCAGCATTACAATCACTACAGCGCTTCAGCACTTGTACAAAGCACTGAGAGTGCCACCATCAAACAGACCAACATGGCGTCAAAAACAAACCATCTGTCCCGGAGACATTGGCACTTCTGCCTGTACCTGACACAAAATATGTGCATATTTACAGTACATGCAAGTGCAAAGATGTGAAGTCGTGCTTTCCAGACTCCACGGCAGTGGCTCACGCCAGGAATCGAATGAGAATCTCAATCGTGAAGTACGAGGCGAAGAATGTTTCTGTGATGATGAAGTATACCTGAGACAAGTACAACGCGGCTTTCGGCCAGTCTCTGGTCCCTGACCTCACAAATCAACACGCCTGGCAAGACTCCCCTGAGATCTGGACAGGACCTTCGTAAAGGTTTGCCGGCGTCTCAAACCTGCGTTGAAAAGCACTGAAATCCATGGAGGCCAGAGGCAAGGAAGCAAGAAGCATCCGCAAAAAAACTGTCCAGGTCGGCCTTGCGGAATAGTCCGCATCCACGCCAATAGCTAGGGCATTGAGAACTATTATACCTGGAGTTGTCAAATTGCACAATTCTTGGAACGTCTGGAGTTGTCAAATTACATTCTTAGACACGACAATGCCTCAGAGCCCTACACTGAAAAACACAGGAAAACACATGAAAACGCTGTGCTCCACCCTTTGTTCCACCCTTTGAAAACTTGAACAAGACATTGGCCGAGGCACAGATCGTCGCTGCCTCGAAGTATTTGTTCTTCGCAATCCGTCCAAAGAAACTGCAGCGAGGATCTGGTGACTGGTGGGCAATGCTTTTGTGCAAAGAAGTTCGGTTGAAAGTTGAAACCAAATAAAATCAACCAGTTCTTGACCTTTGGGAAGCAAGCTCTCCCGCCGTTGGGTACTATTAGCAGCTCATTAATCATTGCAGCCTTGTCAGGTCTTTTGTTGACTGCAGATTTAGCAGTCCCAAAAGTTTTGTGGGGTTCGGGCAAACTTTGTGTAATCTGAGCAGCAGGCTTGTCTGAGAATTTCCGTTGCAGAACCATTGTCTGCGTGGGACCCTGACACTCAAATGATGCTCTATTTCGGCATTCAAACATCAAAGCGTTTTTGATGCTTGAAAATTCAAGGTTGTGAATGTCGGATCTATTTGGATCTATTTGGATCTTCTGCAACACATTGTGATCAACCGATATCAACCGATATCAACCGGCTCATAGGCTTGTAGGGCTTTGTGCCTCGGGTCTTCCTCGGGCCACTTCATCTCTGAGATTGTGGATGCCTTGGAAGATTGTCCTCAGAACTCGGATAGCCCCAAGTTGTGGCACTCTGAACTTCTCTGAACTGTTGTGTTCAGTTTCAACCCTTGTGGCACCCTCGAATGTACCATTTATCAACACATGTTTTCTGACAATCCCATCAAAAAAAATGAAAACACACAATTTGGTAAACCAATTTTCTGGACTATTCCCCTAAACACAGAGTCAATGTCAATGACACTGCATCGTTTTACGATGTTTTATGCTTGCGCTTCCGCCAGGCTTCGTGGGTTGCGGTCCATCTGGTGCAGCCGCCGCCTCGTAGATCTTCCGAACATCATCTGAGCATGCCAAATGCAGTGTCCATGAAGCTTGAGCAGCTTCAAACCAAGCAAACAAATATAACTAACAAAAAGAAATAGAAATAAAATATAACAAAAATAATTCAAAATTCAGTAGAGTCAACTAAACGCATCCCTTCCTCACCCCCAGAAAGTCAAAGAAATGAATATAAAACACTTGGCAAGGTGCCCAATTTCAGGCTTCAGTGCATCCAAATTCAGTCCCTGGAAAGTACAATGGTGTGGGAATGGCTACTGGTCACCGTGCCCTCTAATCCTTCAGAAATAGCCAAATCTTTACCCGGAAAGACATAGTTGCATCAGTCCTTCCACCATCCAGCCATCCCAGGGTCCGAACTGAACCCCTTGGATCCACGTCCATGACCTTGCCACAAGTGATCTCAGCACAACCCCTTCCAGCCCCACTATACTATACACAATCTGCTCCGTTCATATTGTAGTTAAGCGTAGTATTCCCACACTGTGGACCTTTATCAGTAGTTGTCTCTTCACTACATCAAGTTTTTTGTGCCAGCAAAAAGCTGCTCTGTAGCAGAGGAGTCACAACGTGCAAAATGCGAACTGCATGACACTACCGTTGTGGATCATGCTGCACGCAACACTCCCAAATACAATGAGAACTATGGCGTGTGTCCTCTGCGAACAGCGTTTGACGAGATCAAAAGGACTGCTCGGCTCATTTCAAGTGGAACTTCTTTTGCGCTGGCACAATGGTATCTTTGGCACAATGGTATGCACACTAGCGCAGGAAAAAAAGAAAGGAGAGGCATGCGAAGACACTCCAAGCCAGCGTCTCATGATACCCACCCACACTTCGACACATGAAGGAAAAGAAACATGTGGAATGGGTTGGGAGATTATGGGGAATTGACCCTGTTGTGCGACCGCCGTGTTGTGATCAATGCTTTCGGATTCTAATCATCCTGCTTATCTGTCCATTCACTATCTTTCATTGGTAACGTACATTGGTTACATTGGTAACCAAACCAACAAACAATTCTTGTCAACTTGTCACCTACACTGTATACATCTGTATACACCGCCGCCCTCGGTTCTGGGATGTTCTGGGTCTCTGGCCTGAAATATCCCGGTCCCAGGCACTGTCCACAGCATCATTCACCTAAAGGCTGAGCATGCAGCATGGAGGGCACATGAGTGGAAAAATGCAAGGAGTGGAATGAATAATTCTAGAAAATCATTGTCTCAGCCAACCTGAATATCTTATTGTGCTCTTGAGTGCATTGTCGGAAATTGCAAGTGCATGCTTCAACCGAACGACGCTGATGAAAGCAAGCAGATTTGGATACACCTGTCCAATCCTGTCTGCCGAACCTACCCAGAATCACTGCCATACTGTCAGCACATGATATCTATGACACCAAAGCTGCCTGGTGCACCATGCCAGCTGCAGAATTGCATTGGAGGGTTGGGCTGAAAAACAGCCTTTCTAGGCTGCAAAAGTTATTGCTACTGTCACCAATTTCGCAACGCATGTGCATCGGTGGCTGAGGACTATATGTCGTGACTTTGCGTTATGGCTGGTGTGCTCTGCAGGTTTGAAAGTTTATTGGACAAATGCACCTGAGATCGTGATTGGATACTTAATGTTCAATGCACACTGCTTTGAAGTATGTAGCGTTGGAACATAAGTCTTGATTTCTGGTCTCGGTGAATACGTTTTAAGTCAATGAAAATTACACATGAAAGCAAGCTGCTGGGCCTTGATCTTTAGCATTCTCTAGCTCTTTACTCCATGTGTTTGATTCTTTGGTGCATTTTCCAGCTGTGCGCCAAAATTGCCAACAACGGAATCATCAAGGTCCACTCAAGCCGCCAAGAGTAGTGAATATATACAAGTACAGCAAGCATAACAATCGTGACAAAGGAGAAGGAACTGACGTGAAATCATCCAAACCGTGACAGCATGAAGCCATGCATATCATACCAAAATGCCCTTCAGCGGCATGCAGCAATCAAAGGCTTGTCTTTGGCTTGTCTTTGGCCTGTCTTTGGCTTGTCTCGATGGTGATACTTCAAGCTTTCAATATTCACTTGCACCCACCCAACTAGCATTGTTTTGCGGCAAAACAGTAGGAAAAAGGCATGAGTAGCATCGCTCCTACACAACATCATCTTTGCACAAACCTACAATCATTGCGACCCAGACCTGTCTAATTTTATCGAGAAGTATAGCATGCATTAGCATGCTTTGATTCGGAACTGTTTGCTTCAAGTCAAGTACACCACATCTTTAATTTACCTTGGGTGTCATGCTTGGACTTCCTGGTGAAAACGATTCAGTATTTGGATCGTTTATCACCATGCGACCATGCGAGCAATCTTTGGCTTGCCTCGCAAGCACGCTCACTTCTGGTGTCACTTCTCCGAGACTCCCAAATCAGCTGCTTAAAAATGAGAGTGCCTCTCGCGAAACTTACCGTAACTTACCCAACAGCAGGCCCAAAAAGAACTGGAACTTGTGGTTTTCATAGTTTTCTCTCCATCTGTTCTGACTACGAGTAATTATTCCTGTCAGTTCCTGCCAAACTGAAATCGCTTTGAACAACAATGGACGGTAAGAAATAAATCTATGGATTCTGAGTCAGAGGGACTGTTGTCACAAGTCTTATATCACCCAGTTCAAACCAGGACAATGTCTTCTGCACCATGCTGCATTCTGTTTGTCTGGAGTCCTATAAATGTACGTACAATCCGTCCGTCCGTGCGTGCCTCCCTGCCTACCTGCGTGCGTACGTATGCATGCATGCATGGATGTATGGATGGATGGATGCATGGATGTATGCATGCATGCATGAATGCATGGATGGATGCAAGGATGCATGGATGGATGCATGGATGGATGGATGTATGATACGTATGTAAACTATATGTATGTAGACTAATCAATACGCTAAACGCACTGATTCTGTGGCCCAGGCCAAGGCAGAGACGGAGATTGCACCAAAACCTGCCACTTGTCAGGTTGTCAACAAATGGCAAAGGAATGAATAAACAACAGCAGCTTAGTGGGTTGCAATAGAGGCTGCAACATGCGGCAACAAGCAGTCTCACCTCCATTTCGACACTCCTGCTTACTATATCTTACTATTGTCAAACCAAGTGATGCTTTGATCCAGAAACCTGGTGCATCCTGGTGCATTTGAGACAGCTCACAGGAAGTTTTCGTGGTCACACTTGCCTGCGGCCAGCATCAAGATGCAGCTCAACGCCTTTCGTTTCTCTGCCTGCAAAGCGCACCAGGAAGAGAAGAGTCAAGTCAGTTACCGCTAGGGGCTGTCGATGTAAGTAATCAATGTCAAAAAAGATCCTGGGTCATGGTATGTAACCATGAAACTTTTTCAATGTTCATTGCAAGCCTTCTCACATTTGAAAGCCAGCTAGGGCTGTATTGAAGATAGTGAAAAAGGAATCTACACCAACCTCCTCTTCGGCATCATCATCATCATCATCATCCTCCGGTGTTGAGGAACCTCCACACACGTTCCCAACGCAAACGAATCACATTGGACGCATGCGCTTTCGGGTGAATGTTGATTGTATAATGGCGTTCAACTCACAGCCGCACAAACGCTTTCAAAACATGAGACTGGCTATGACACTGAGGGTGGCTCCTTGTAGCTCCGAACCATGCAAAGGAAACAAATTGGTTCATTCACAGGTTTCTCAATTTCCAAAAATGGTCAAATTGGAGTCTGAGGGGTTCGCCTGGATAATTTGCATTCACGTGAAATGTTTGAGACAGGAGATTCAAGCACATCCGTGCACATCCCATTTCGCCGACCTTTGCCACGTCTTTGGCGTAAGCCCATTGGCTCTGCCGTTGGCTGTTCTGTTGGCTCTTCAGGAGCTACAGGCGGATCAACAGGCGGTTGCGCACTCTGCACCTCCCGAACAGCTCTGGGAGCAGGACACCCTTGTGACAAATTCGTGACCAACTTGACTGGATTCACATTTGCGACAACATGCGGGATGGGACATCCAAAAAAAACATGTTTCTTGACATCGCACTGTCGGCCGAATTGTATTCAAAAAAAAACGAAAGTCTGGAAGTCTGGCTCCAGCCTCTGATGGAGCCTCTGTGGTGGCCTCCTCCTGCCAAGTTTCGGAAATCGAATGAAATTGACTCTCTCAATGCAGCTTCGATTCACCGCAAAAAATAAGCATCTGTTCAGTCGAGCATTGTCAATTCATGAGTCCATTGGTCCTCATGAGGCTCTTCTGTCTCTTCCCCCTTTCCAGAGAACATTTCTTTGGCAACATCTCCTGAAGTTCAAACGTTCAACTCGCTAGAAACTCGTTTTGACTTGTACGATATTGCAACATTGTATACAGAAATTTGATGTAATTTATTTTTTTGATCATGCGGATGTTGGGATCAGCCATTTCATCCCAGATTCCTAAAATGTTTGGTGTGCAATTTTTTCTGCACTTTGAAAATTTCAAACTGAATTCAGTCAAGTTTCTTGTGCGCCATTTGTAATCCTCCATGTTCTTTTTTAGTTGCTTCAGGGCAGCTGCTACGTCTGGATTGTTCGGCTCAATCTCGTGAGCACTCACGAGGGCATCCTCAGTGCGTCGATGCACATCGACAAGTTTGGTTGAACGGTTTTTTTTGTCTTATAAATTTTGGTTATCGTCCAGATTTCAGATTATGTAAGTGGGGTGCAACAGGTGCACGAAAGACCTTTGTATTTAGATTGGTCAGCTCCCCATGTAGGCAACAGTTGATATTGAGATTGTGAACAGTCTGAATGGTTGTCGGATTTTTTGAGATTGGGATCAATTGCTGCAAATTGCCGCCCATCCCCGCCTTGGCAAGCTCAAACTGGTCACGATTCAAATAGGCCAAACCCATGCGGTAGTAAGCCTTGACAGCCTTGATCTGTGAAAACCACAAGTCTTGGCAGCAATTTAACTATTGGTTGATAAAGATTTCCACAGAGTGCCTTAAGCAAAAGGAAGCCTGGAAGATTTTGTTGCAATCCGCTGATGATGTGCACATGTAACATGTATGTATGTATGTATGTATGTATGTATGCATGCATGTCTGTCTGTATGTCTGTATGTCTGCATGTATGTCTGTATGTATGTTTGTATATTAGTATGTTTGTATGTTTGTATGTTTGTATGGTTTTATGTCTGTATGTCTGTAGGTTTGTATGTCTGTAGGTCTGTAGGTTTGTATGTTTGTATGTTTGTATGGATGGAGGGATGGAGGGATGGATAGATGCATGGATGTATGGATGCATGGTTCTTTCTATCTATCTATCTATCTATCTATCTATTTCATATATGTCAGTTTTTTGAACTATTTATTTTTTATGTATATATATATGTATACATCATTCATGTGCATATATACAAAACATAACTCTGTATACATATGCACATATACAATCATATTTATATATTTATTTATTTATTTACCTGTTCGCAAGCACGTGTGCCGCAGAAACAAAAACGCGACAACGCGAAGGAGGGGCCGGCCAGGCGTAGCCTGGGAAAACAGAAACTAAAATACCTACGCGAAAACGCCTAACGCCGAAACTTAAACGTCAAACCAAACTCAAACGAAAAACCTGGGAAAAACATCGCTCGAAATCAGTGCCGTGCAATGCCAAAACAAAACATTGAGGAATGTGAACTGACGGAAGGCGGTGTTTTTTTTCCTGCATTGGTTTGGTCTGATGCTTATCTGATCCAGATGCCAACGATTGCTGGCCTCCAAAGGTTAGAAAAAATTTTGGGCTCTCTCAATCCAGCAAAGGCGAAGTGATCCGATCCCGCCAACGAATTTGAAAAAGGAATTCTGTCAGCCAGCTAAGCCTCAAAGGATTCTGTGTTGCGAACCGCCACGGCGCAAATATCTGCCACTGTTTCAATCAACAGCAAAGAATCTTCACAAAGCGAAAGAATGTCTTAATGGATCTCCTCTGAATAGTTTGTCTCGAGCAATTCTTTAACGTAATCAAAGACAGGAAGCCAGGTTCGATCAACCGCTGGACAGAGGCAAGCAGTGCCTGGGCACTGCGAGATGAGATGGGGTCTCACAAGGCAGGCCTGGGAAATACTGTGTCTCCATTGTTAAAAGTGCCTGTGTTCCACATTGCCAGAAAAAGGAAAGGGATTGTACATAAGGAGCCTGGCCAACGTGCTCCAAAATGGCCTTGATCAATGAGGCAATATTTTCGATGTCACCGATGCGGTCGGCAGATGAGTCCTGCTCGAACTGCATGAAAGCCAGTAGCATGGAGATGAATGCAATCATCTTGGTCAGTTCTTGCTCTGAGTATGCCATCAAATAGCACCTTGAGTTGTACCAAAAATCTGAATGCTATAGCCGAGTTTCCGAACAACTCAATTTTGATTTCTCGAAAGAGGTGGTACTCAAATCATTGCAGCAAATGAGAAAACAGTGAACGACATCGGAAATGCAACTGTGCCAAATAAACTGCAATCAAATGAAACTGAATGAAATCCAAAAGAATGTGCAACTGACATCAGAGAACAAATGCAATACTGAAATACGTTCAGAGAAGAAACTTCCGTGCACCAACATCTGGTGCCAAATAAAAAACCTAAAGCAGACGCCAAAACCAAACGCGGAGACTGACCAGGCGGGGGAAGAACGCAGGGGCAAAGCGCGTGGACAAACAGCACAACACAAAACCCCAACAGACGACAACCAGACAGGGACACAGAAGAAACGCGGGGGGAGAAGACCGGGCCAAAGGCCCAGGAGAGCCAACCAACAGACCCCACCACCAGCCCAGGCAACATGTGCCGCAAACAGTCACCCAGGTAAACCTGGACCTAAGCACCATCTCAAAGTGACAACATGACTCTTCGTACTACTCTCGCCGCACTCACATCTTTTTACCACCTTCTGCCTTCAGTCTGTTTGGTTCACCTGCTATCCTCAAATTTGCTTTGGGTCGGTCACTGTGTGACATGCGCATAGCCCCACACCAGTTTCAACGCCTGCTCAGAGCTGCCTGGTCACCCCAGGCTGGAACCTGCTTTTGCAGGTACCACCCATCACCTAGTAAAAGGAAAGGGGAGAAATGTCCGGGTCCCCCAAGAAAGTATCCCCGGAAAGAGGCTATGCGCAGGCGGGCTTCTCCACGGGAGGCCGGCTCTTAGGGTTGGGTAGGTGGGGAAAGAAAAGCAATGAATTCTTTTTTGGTTCAACTCCAACTTGAGCCAAAATGATAGCATTCATTGGCTCACTTAAAGATGACACATGCACACCCAAAGCCTGCCAAGCTCAATGAATGAATACATCTCAAAGTGACAACATGACTCTTTGTACTACTCTCGCCGCGCTCACATATTTTTACTGCCTTCTGCCTTCAGTCTGTTTGGTTCACCTGCTATCCTCAGGTTTGCTTTGGATCGGTCACTGTGTGACATGTGCATTGCCCCACACCAGTTTCAACGCCTGCTCAGAGTTGCCTGGTCACCCCAGGCTGGAACCTGCTTTTGCAGGTATCACCCACGCACTACTACACCCAAAGCACTAGAGGAATTCAAAGGTGAGGATGACTGGGATGAAAGGCAGATGGAAAAAATATTGTGGGGGGGTACGACGAATGAAATTTCAAGCCATGGCAGCGCCACCATGGATCATCAAAACCTAATCTACTAATATCATCGGCCCAGGTGCTCTTGCTCAGTAACCCTGGGCACGCAAGCCAAAGAGGGCAACATGGATTAGGTGACCGAGCTTTGCTAGGTCGGAATTGCTACAGTGCCCTCTCACTAAGGTCATCACAGCAGCCACACTGTCAAGAAACCAAAGGCCTTGCCGATTTCAAAAGACGTCAGGCCGTTTGATCAAAGCGTACAGCACCATCGAAAGTTCGAGCTGTGCGATGTGGTTCTCTGCTGGTTGCCAAAGGGTTTGAAGCTCTGCGCAACTGGTTGCAACAAAATTGAGACGAGCCTGGGACACATCAGGCTGGAAAAAGATAAGGTGGAAAGCACCAGGCCCGGGATTGTCAGCCTCGACAGCAGCGTCTGATGCTGCCAAAAATCGATGTTGCTGGTTGCTGCAAAGGGAATACTGAGAATCACGTTTGGGTTCAAAGCGCGTCACTGCTTGAACACCTCGAAGCATGCCTCAATCTCGGGTGTCGGCACTGCTCTGGCTTCGTCCTGGCGAGCTTTGACTGCCATGAGTCCACCATAGCCAACACGGGCGTAGATGCCCTGCTCTAAGCAGTTGGCAATACCGTACAACTTCGACGCAGTTCCAGGTGTGAACTTCCCAGTTGTTCGAGCAGTAGACATAATATCTCGGTTTTGTCATGAAGGCGAGAACGTGCCCAAAACCTGACATGGCCTGTATTGTTGATGTTGCTGAGGTCATGGGTCAGGCCCAGGAAGGTTCCAGTGCTCTGCATAGGTTGTTCTTGTCAGCTGCAAAAGGGGGAACCGATCAAACTGCATAGTTGGTTGACAGCCCATTGGCCTGATCCCTTAGAGGATTTGTGATTGTAGCATCATCGAAGTACAAGGAGACCAAGACTCTGCATAGCCTCCTGGAGAATGCTTCCACCAACCGGGAAAATCTGTTGAAAGAAGTCACTGTTAAGGGGGAGGCCGAAGAATAGACCAGAATACACCTGGTATGCTGATATGCTGGTGTTGCCACTCGTCATGGAACCAGACCACTACACAGCCCAAACTCTCCTGCAAAGACATGGGGCAGTAGCCGTATGCCAGTGGCAAGTCTTCCTGGCCTGTCTCCCAAGCGTCGTGAAGACAAAATTCTTGGATCTCCTCTTCCGATCATAGGTGCATCACCAGGCTGATGTGCTGAGCTGGCCTGATTAATCAGGGCTGCATAATAGAGTGAGCTTGTTGGAAGATCGCTCTGATTGGCCGCCAATGTCTCCATTGTCGATAACCCATTGTTCGCTCCCCACAGTGCCTGCAGTTCTGCCTGCATGTGAAGGAGGAAGTGCAAAGCCCCATGCAACGCCCAACAGACTCGCCTTGTCAGGTCGCCGCAGTCACTGCATCCTGTGCCCAGCTGCAAGGTGCCGCTGCTTTGGCTATCAAGCCAGCCGCTGAGTGCTCGATGCCAAGCTGGCCAGGGTCGCCCCCTGAGTGCCCGAGGGAAGAGTCTCGGATCCCAAAGCGGGCTAGTACCTCGCTTGGCAAGGCGCTGTGCGCGACTCACCCATGCCCAACTGTCTAGCGTCACCCGGAAGGCCATACATCTCTTGAGGCACGAGGTCGAGTGCCGTAGTTTGGCTGGTATAAGCCGCAAGGAGGAGAAGGTCTGGCTTCTCTTGATGCGTGTAGTAAAAGTGCCAAGCATCCCCGGTTGCACAGCAGGTGGGATGATGACACCGCGGCTGCTCCACAGCCCCAACCAGGGAAACTTGAACCCTCCAAGATGAACGCTGACAGTTTCCCCGTGCAGCAAGGCATCTTGACCAAAGGAGGGGAACAACTCTGACTCACTGTCTGTGGGAACGACAAAGGGAGAGTGCCTAATCTCGACTGCATGCATCCAGCATGTGTATGCCGCCAAGTCAAGGCCCTCCTGTGCCAGCCTCTCCACATGCTGCTTAAACTCCGAGGTCACCCCTCGCTACACACCAGGTCACCCCTTGAAAAGTCAAGGTCTAAAAAGGTCACACCTTACCAGACCTAGAAAGAAAAGCAATGAATGCTATTTTGGTTCAACTCCAACTTGGGCGAAAATTATAGCATTCATTGGTTCACTTAAAGATGACACATGCACACCCAAAGCCTGCCAAGTTCCATGCATGAATATATGTCCAATATGTATATTAAAAATACATATATACAATATATAAAATATATACAATATATACAACATATACAATATATACAATATATACAATATATACAATATATACAACATATACAACCTATACAACATATACAATATATACAATATATACAATATATACAATATATACATTATATACAATATATACAATATATATATATATACAATATATATATATATACAATATATATATATATACAATATATATATATACAATATATATAACACAATATAAATACAATATATATATATTTACAATATATACACAATATAAATATATATATATACACAATATAAATATATATATATACACAATATATATACAATATATATATACAATATATACACAATATATACAATATATACACAATATATGTATACATATATATATATACAATATAATATATATACAATCTATACAATATATATATATATATACACACTATATATATATAATATGTATATATATATACAATATATATATATATATACAATATATATATATATATACAATATATATATATATGTACAATATATATGTGAATCGGAGGTTATCTCCCCGATTATGTACTGATGTTTGGTCTTGAAGTAGTTGTCTTCAGTGATGACGGCACACGAGTCGCGGCTTCAGCATAGCGATACTTTCTTCCGGTGCTGCAGTGGTCTTGAGCCAAAGGGGCAAGTTGACGCACCCCTTGGCGTTGGATCCTTGAGGGCTGCATTATGTGTGAGTGTACAGCGTTCCGTAGCCTACACTCTATTCGCACCCCCCACGCATGGCCAACTTTGTCGGCCACGCGCAAAGGAGTGTCCCTTGAATTGATCCACTAAATCTGCAGCTGTTCATTT
The DNA here is from genome assembly GCA_947184155.2 of Cladocopium goreaui. Classification (NCBI taxonomy): domain Eukaryota; class Dinophyceae; order Suessiales; family Symbiodiniaceae; genus Cladocopium; species Cladocopium goreaui. The sequence continues at coordinate 203,813 of CAMXCT020001347.1, forward strand.
GTTGAATTATGGAGAGCTAAAGTCCGTTCAGAACTTCAATTCTACATGGCGGCTTGCTACGATCTCTACCAAAAGATAAAGGTTCTGTTCACGTGCATGTCGACACGACGTAGTCGGTGTGAAGCATTGAGGTTCATCCGATGTGGCGTAGCCAGCATGGAGTCCCACTCAAGCATGTGAATTAAAAATCAAAACACAAAGATGACTATGGAACTAGAAGTTTACCTTCCCGTTCCTTCGTCGGTTGAGATGTAGACCGCTGCAGAAACTCAGCGTCTCGTGCAATGATGTTCAAAAAAAAAAATGTGGTTCTAAATTAGCCGGCTCAGAGTCCTCTCAGAAATCATTCGAAATGAAGTAGAGGTAAATCTCGAGCAATGATTGCATCCTCGCATCGCCAGGTTCAATCAGGACCTATGCAGAGGTCATATCGATTTATCATCTATATCCCCATCCATAGTATCCGTGTTGGTTCCAGTCTCCACCACGGTGCGAATAAGATCTTCCACCTTTCCCTTGGTCTTTTCCACCTTTCTGTGGCGGTGTCACTGGAGCTTGTTTTGGCGGAGGAGCGGCTTCGACGGTTCTCCATGTTGCTGACGATGATGCTTTCGCTTTTGACACTCTGCCCAGTGCTGGTGCTGCCTTCGGGGCTGCTTTTGATTTGCCAGCTGCTGGATTAGTACGTTCACGATCGGCAGGAATCGGGGTATCAGCAATCGCAAGTAGGTGGGCTTCTGTCATGTGGATGCCCCATCTTGGTCGTTGATCATCCCGCTGCTTGATGTGGTTGTAGTCATTGATTGCATCATACAGTCTTTGGAGTAGAGGTCGCGGCAATTGTCGGCCATTTTGAAGGATCAGATGCAAAACTGAAATTCTTCGAAGAGGAGGTCGAAGAGCACACACAATGTCAACTGGGTTCAGTGTGATCGTGTCTTGAAAGTCGACGTTCCTGAAGAAATAAACAGCGTTCACTCTGTATGCACCTGCAATGATTCTTCTGACTAGGACATCTTGTCGGTCAAGGGCTTCGCGGGCGGCTGTGGTCTTTCTCATCTCATCCCTTGTTGAGTCATGTTTCGACAGTTTCTCCATCTCTTCATCGTAGAAGATATTCTGCAAGTCTTCATATGTGTAACCGCATTCAAGGGTATACACGAGAAGTCGTTTGAGTACCACCGCCCCATAGTATGCATTGACGAATCCCTCTTCCCCGATGTCGTCCTTTTGTTGTGGTCGGCCGATTTCCTGGTAGAGCTCTTTCATCTGTTGTGCAGTTGGTTCGATGAGTTCACCATTTTCATCCTCACCTAGGTATGGCACTCTTGAATCCAAGTCCATCCTGAATTTCTGGTTCTGTTGAAAGTGTTTCCATGCCGTCTCAATGTCTCCACAGAAGTTCCGTTGGAATAGTCTGTAGATCCTGACGATATGCAACCCAATCTGTAACAGGAGGATTTTGATGAGCTCCGGCTGAGCATCTCCAATTGTACAAGGCTCGATTGGTAGGACTTTTGATCCAAACTCAACCCTTTTCAGCCACTTGGGGTACTCAATCACTGCATCATGAGCCTCTCCAGCCTCGTATTCCTCGATGTTGATATTTCATCGACCTCTATTTCTTCATCGTCGTTCTCATCAGTTTGTTTTCCTTCCTCATTGATGAATTTATCGACCTCATCTTGCTCTCTAAAGTCTCTTCTCTCATCATTGATGTCGCCCTTCTTCGAGGCTTGATCATCATTTTCTTCTTCTTGTTGAGGTTCTTGTTCTGGACTCTTCATGGTGACGTCATCATCATCTTGCATCAGCTCGTCGTCATCATCGTCACCTGTCAAATCGATCTTCACCTCCTCCCATGCTTTCTTGACATGGTCTTTGAGATCTTCTTCTCGGTGATGTGATTCAGCACTTGGTACTGTAGCCACGGTGATCTTGATTCGCTTTCTCCATCCATGGCTCACCAAAAATCCTTTGCACATCACACAAATCGATAATGGTGCAGGGGTTTCCATCAGACATGCGGGGCATAGTCGATGGTCCTCTTTGCTAGGATGATGAGTGACTGCTAACAATGATATTGCATCATTCCAATCCGGATGTCCAGGGAATAATCTGTGAGCATGACTGAAGTGACCGGTCTTGATATCGACAAGCTTTCGAAGTTCGTTCAGATCGGGAGATGATTCATCAGGCACAATGTTCCCAATGAGTTTGTCAAATCGTTCAATGGTGGCCACCCTCCTTGCTCCTTGCACAGAAAGTACAAGTTGATCTTTTCCCTTTGTGATCATAAGACGGTAGTAGTCCTTTTCCTTCCAATCATAGTACCAAACTGCATCGAATGATTCGAATGGAATTGTTTCTTGGACCAAGATGTGTCCGTCTGCTGACAATCGAGGGGAGAACTTGGCGATGGAATCGTACGTGATGTAGATGTAGACAAGATCAGTTTGTTCGATCTTCCTGAATCTCAGCACCGTCTGACTTCGTACGTCCCACGGTGCGAATGGCACGAAGAACGTATTGATGCGGTCGCCTCCTCCTCCGGGATGTAGTCCTTCTCTGAAGATTTGAGCGATGTTGTCAAAAGTGGTGCAATGAAATCCTCCTCCGAGAGTGTATCCTACTCCAGGGTTCATCTGATAGGAAGTCTTCTTGTCTTCGATGTGCACACCGCCTTGAACTCTTGAATGTGCCATAGGGGCACGGATTGCCACCGGCCAAAGCCAAATCTCTCGATCTGCTGTGCCGATCTCCAACCTCAGTGTGTGTCGTTCAAGTCTCGAGGTCAATCCATCATTGAAGTTGTTCATGATGTATTCCAACTCACCTTTTGTGACCTTGAGTCCTAGCACTTGAGCTCGGATTCTTTTCGTTTGCTTGTACTCAGTGAAGATCACTCTCTGGAAATTGTTCCACCTCTCAACAAGTATCGGGTAATTGACGTGGGTCGTTCCAGCCAATGTATGTTGGTCTCTCCAAATGTTGTCGTACTTCAAGATCGACTCGACATTGACCCAACCTGCTTCATCGCATGGTAGCCCACGGTGATTTCGATTGTCCTTGACGCAACCCACGGAGTGGCGTAGCGCTGCATTGAATCTTTTCGACAATTCGACTATCCATTGCGGATTTTCCCACTTGTTGCCCATCCATTCATTCTCGCCATATCGATGCACCTTACTCCATCCAAATCCAAGATATTCTTCTCCATTGATGCGAGCAAGTTGAAGTGTACCAATGTTGTGGCCATGTGTGAATGGTTGGATGTACTTGAAGTTCCAGTTGTCTCCACGTTGTTTTCTTTCTTCAGTAAGCCATTTCACATATTCATCATGATCAATGGGGTTCCAAGCGTTCAGCTCCTCAATGGTCGGCAAAACAGGCGGGGATTCCTCAGCCGCACGTTCAATCAGCACATCAAGCTCGTGACGATTCTTCACACCTCGGCTGATTGGGTTGACTTCGACGCCATTCACTAAGTACTGTCCTCCTCCTTCACGATCACCAATGTCGTACATAAAGGCTGACTGGCTGTAGAAGCATTTGGTCACTTCTTCTTTCTCAGTGAATCTGGTCCTTCCCCAACGTTTTCCTCGTGGCATGACGTTCTTCGGGAGCTTGTCTTTTCTGCCTCTTGTCGCAGCTTTGGATCTTTCCGAAGACGATGGGGATTTGGACTTCTGGTCCATGATCAATCTCATGCGCCATAGGGTGTTTTTCATGTTCTCGTCATCTGGTGTGGTACATTCGTCAATGTCATGCATTCCACCACAAATGAAACAATATTGAACACTTGATGCGTCAGCAATCAGCTTCTCAAGTTGCTCACGGATGTTCCGCACCTCAGTTCGGCGCTTCTTCGCTTCCGAAGGTTGGCCCCCCATGTCCTCTTCTTCCTCCTCAATTTCGATGTCACCAGCTCCGGCATCAGTTTCTCCTGAAGTCTGTTCTGCTCGAGGGCCCCGCGCCGTAGGCGTCGTGGTCTCCTCTTCAGGCTCACCAACTTCATCCTCCTCCTCATCGCTTGATGAGACTTCAATCATTTCAGGATGGTCATCGTAGTTGGCTTCCGGGAGCATCGGCATTCTGGTGATCTTCTTCTGCAGGAGTAGGTCAAAGATTCCCGCTTCTTTCAAGACTGTTGTCACCATATTGTTCTCGACCGGTGGGATGTATGCTTTCCTGGATCGGTTTCGCTTCGTGTTGATGGTGTCGGTGGGTCGACATGAACTGCTGAAGAGCCAGAATGATTCTTCCAGTCCTGCGAGGCAACTGTCAAGGTTTGCCCCCCATCCACCAAACATAGTAGGGAATTGAATACCCAGGTCAAGCATCCCAAGCCAGAATTCGAAAATGTCGCCGACATACTCAGCTGTCGCAGTTGGATTGAGCATGGATGCGATCTCCTCCTTGGTCAATACGGTCTTCATGTAGTCATGATAAGCGACGTTTCCACCATCCCAAAGCAGTCTGTAAAACCATCGAATTCGGTGTGATCCACCTCCGCAATCCTCTGTACGAGTTTCACGTTGCACAGTGAATTGGGGCAACAGGTCTCGTCTGCATTTTCCCTTCACCATGTATGCAGGCATGCGGATGGCACCTCGATGTGATACCTGTTTGAGAACATCGCTTGTCGTCCTGTATCCTGATAGCATTGCAAGTGTCGCAGTAACCAAAAATCCACGGAGGTCCTTTTCGGCTTCCATTTCTCTCCAGTCAACGCACTCGTTGTAGATGTTGAGCAATCTTGCAGCTACTCTTGCATCCTGTGAAAATTCATCCATCCCAATGTCCTCAGTTCCGTAGATTGCCGCTCTTGTCCAATTGCTTGCGCAGTTCAGACATCTTGTGCGGTTCTCAGTGCAGGTATTCAATCTCGAATCATTTTGATGAAATCCTTTGCACACATCGCACATCAATTCGGAATCTTCGGTCACCTCAACCCAATGCTCATCCACATCTGTCAGGGGCTCCGGGGTGAATACTCCTCGTCGGATGTCTGACCATGCTTTTCGCTGGACCGAATCTTTCATGTGCTTCATCCCTCCGATGATGTTTGCCGATCCAGCTTGAGCATCTGTGATCTCTCCAGCACGAATGCTGGGAACAATTCGTGGATGTTCTGTGCATCGTTTGATGGTCTCGATGTCAAATCCGGTGTTCTTCACATGGACGCATTCTTCATTCAGGTCATGGACTGTATCATGATCCATAGCACAATGTAAGAAGACCTTCTGTCGCATCAGTGACTTTTCAAGCATAGCCCAAATGACTTCCTTGCCTTCACCTTCTTTCCAATAGAAAGGCTCACGTCCACAAGCATATATCTGTTTCCAGAATCTTTCATTGGTGGAGTGAATGATGCCCTTTTCCCTCAAGATTCTTGCAAGCTCCTCGGCCATGGATACAATCGAAGATTGGGACCCAAGAAACCGGGCGTCTTTCAGAATGTTGACGAAAATTGGAAGAGGTGCTGCTTGGCTGATATCTGTGATGATCTCCGCCAATTTGATGATGAAGTCTGCATTTGGCATCAGTATGCGATTTTGTCCTCTGAATAATGCTGCGAAAGAGATCCAAATGTGAACAGTGGCACCTGAGAACGCGTTGGCGTTGGTTCGTAGGAAAGTCAATGCTTTCGTTGCCAGTTTCAAGAAATCCTCGGGCTTCTCCAGGGATTCATAGGGAAGTTGGTACACCTTGATGGATGAAAGACCCATGTTGTTGAGCCCAGCCTCAATGTCATTGATGATTCTCGAGCTAGATCTCGTTTGGTAGGTCAAATCCGTCAAGATGAGGGCTTTGTTGTTTCTCACTTGTCCTCCCAATTCGTCCCATTGGTCCGTCCAAGGCTTCCCGATGATGAACTGTCCAATTTTGTTTCCCAACTTCTTGAGCTTGACTCGAATCTCGCCCTCCACCGTATCTTCAATGCCCAATGTCAGCATAGCTAGGACCTCCGTCACTGGATATCCTTTGCATCTGACAAACTCGGTGGTCGTGATGATGTAGTGGTAGAGCTTCAACCATTCGTAGTCGCTCTCATTGATCATGTGGGAATCAAGTTGTCCTTCTGTCAGCATGTTGAAAGATAGAGCAGCATGAAATGTCAATCTTTTCAAATACTGTTTCCAGATCAAATTGGTTCCATACTTGTGAGTAGTGTGAGGACCCTCTACGATAGAAAGCACAAAGTCTTTGCCGGATCTCAAGAATGCAATTCTCTGTTCTTCACGTGCATAATCTTCGGCAGTATGGAGACGCACTTCCACGGTTGAAGGTTTCCTCCTCTTCATCCAGTCTTTAGTTGGAATCCAATTTTCATCTCTTTCTGGTTCGGTACGACCCTGAGATGTCGCTCCAGGTCCAGATCGGAAAGCTGCATGGGTCGACGAAGATGAACCTCCGCCAGTCGATGATCTCGGCATCTTCTTCGGTTGAATGTTCGAACTTTGTGATTGTTGCGATGCCTTTGGTTGTGATCCCTCCGTAGGAGCGGATGTACTCTGGGCACTCGGTCCAGTTGATGTGTCATCATTCACCCATGAAGGTTCCTCATTGTTCCAGAAGTCGACTTCGTCGGGTCTTCGTCCATCTTTGAAGTTCAGGGGAACATCCCAGTTGTCGAAATTGTGCATGCCTCCAGCCGTTCCAGCTTGAGTCTCGGTCATCACGGTGGTGAAATCTTTGAGTGAGCTGTGACAGGCATGACGTCTTTCTTTCTCAGTGTACCTGGCTCCTTCATCGGCAATCGAGACATTGTAACCATGCCCGATCAGGATTCCCTGAGGGATGTCAAAGACCTTGAGGATCGAGAACTGGATCTCGGATAATTCTGCTACCTTCGACAAATTCCCATCTCCTCGAGCGCTGGTCTTGTGTCTTTCGAGTGTCGTGCCGAGGGCTAACAAGCATAAGAAATGATTCTGGGCTGCACTCCTTCCCTTCGGTTGGTTGGTTTCAAATGCGATCACATCTTTCATCACATCCTGCAAGATGATCTGATTCGATGGGTTCTGCTCGTTGTGATACCTCAATGCATGTCCTAGGTGTCTCATCTGGATCTCAACCATGTTCTTCATTGCCGTCAAATAGCTATCATTGTCAGATGGAGACTTCGGATTCACCTTGGTCAACTCGTCCATGACTTTGAAGTATTCGGCGGTCCTTGTCACAGCTAGCCAGGATGTTGCACTAGGATCTGTGTTGAATGATGGTGTTCCTCGATAAATTTGTTTCATGCTTCGGATCTTCGCCCCAGTCTCTGCAGCAGTGGCTTGATCATCAAAAGGTTCGGGAAAGTGTCCTTTGGACAATACGATCCAGAGTTCATCAAGTCTGTCGTAGATCTCTTTGTCCATGAAGCGTCCCATAGTTGCATCTTTATATGGGCATCTGCTAGCAAAGACCTTCACGAATCTCGACCCTTTTGACAAAAACTCCCATCCGGAACACTTCTTCTCGATGTCCTGCGCTCTCTGCAGCAACTTGTAGGCTACTTCCAGGGCTTGGGCAGTTGCTTCACTGGTGTGCCTGGAGTTCGCGAAGTAGGCTGAGTAGACAACTGCAGGCGGCATGCCAAATCTAATCCATTGATTGGCTGTGTCCTCATCTGAGATCAGGCGAAAGTTCGAGCCTCGGGTGTCTCGGAATGGTAATGGAGTCTTGGCTGCAATGGTTCCTTCAGACAATCCTTTCAGCACTCGTAATGCAACGGTGATTCGGCTTCCGGAGAATTGCCCTACTGAGTTCAGATCATGGGTTTCGGCCATCCCGCTTTGTACAGAAGAAAGTTGTACGGACCGTAGGTCTCGTAACAACAGCTCGAGCAGCGGAAATAGTTGTACGAACCGTAGGTCTCGTAACAACCAATCGGAGTCGAATTCAGAAAGCGGTCGACACGAAAATGAAAAGTGCCACGAAGAAAGAACCGAAGTTGATGTCAATCTCGAAAAGCACCAGTGCAGTAGCGATCGCTCGAACGAATGGTCAATGGCGTCGAGCTCTCGAGTAGCACAAACGGATGTTGCCACCGACTTGATTGGGTGACTGCGGACATTCTCGGAATCACGAGACATTTCAGCTTTCAGTTGTTCATCACATGCAAGCGGCTTCCAACGTTTCATCACTCTGACGTTCACAAATGGACTATTCCTGGTTACATGATCATTGATTCCATTCATGATGATCTTGGCTATCCACTTGGTGTAAACTTGAGTAATGCGAGTTTCCCTACCGGCACACTCAGCATGGTCATGACGGCGATCACATCTTCTATGAAGCTTTGGAAAAGACACCCCCCATGTAACAATCTTCCATGGTTTCTTGATTGGTTTGGGAGTCTCTTGGAATTGTGATTTCAAGCCATACATGCATCCATCAAATTTGTGCTCATGAGATACGGTTCCTTCCACAAGGTCAGTCATTCTACGGTCCTTCCAATAGTCACAACCCCTAGGCAACTCAAGCAAGGCTGGTGATCCCATGTTGATAAGTTCACTTAGCACTGATGTAAACACTTCCCACATCGCCCAGAAGATCTGCTTCTTTGCTTCGATGAGTTGTGTCGTTGCTTCGCTTACCCATCGGTTGATTCGGTTCCATGGTGAACCTCCTGTACATGGACCTGCAAAGAACACTGAATCAAGTTTGGTCCGAAGGCATCGCCTTGCTTTACTGATTCCGTACGGAGAGAGCATGTCGTCATCTTCAGTGATTGGCACGACATGAAACTTCATTTCGTCCTTCATTTTGTTCTGCAAGAACGTAAACCAATTTCTCTCTTCCGAACATAACAAGACGAAGCATGGGACTGCTTGAGGAACTTCGATCAAATTGATTGCAAGGGAAAACGTCGCATACTTTGATGTCATCAAGTCACAAGGTGATTTGGAAAATTGAAATTCCAAAGTTCTGTTTTTCTTTTCTCTCCAAAGGATTACCGACACCTTGGGATGGTCAACCTCATGTTTGCCTACTTCAATGTGATATTGATAGGGGACAAAAACATCAGTGATGGGAATAGTATTCACGTCATTGCAATTGGTGCAGAGTGTGATTACTCCCTGACTCACTTTACAGTTCTTACCTCCATTGATCATTTCAGCATTGGCGAGCACCTTGAATGTCGATCTTCCTGTCCAAAACTCATTCAACTTGTTTGTTGATTCATGATTGTCGCCCTTGAATCTCCATATGTCTTTGATCACTCGAGTGTTGGTTTTGAACTTTTGTTCAGTTTCCCTTTCATCACATATGATCCTAGGGTCACAGGGACAGTCTTCGCAATCCTGTGGCACAAAGTTTTGCCTTCTTGGCGTTTTGTGAATTCGGATCAATGTCTCTTTCCCATCCCACTGCCAATGGTCTTCATTTTTCTTACCTAACACTTGGGATTTTCGGGTGGATTTTACAAACGGAATATTATCATTGATGTCCAATTCCGGATGCTTATGACATAGGCCAGGTGTTGAAGTGGACTGTAGGTGCCCCTTGTCACTGTGCGAATGCCATCCTTCACCCTCACTCCCCCCATGAACAAGGCGCATAAGCGTATTGATCACACGTGTGGCTGGCTGAAGGCACTGGTGAATGGATTTCGGGTGTTGAGACGGTGATGTCTGTGCATCTAAAAACAAGGCATCAACCGAGAACATCAGCATTGGTGAATCGGTCGGATGCTGTACACGGTCATGTGGCGTTGACGCACACGAGTCACGTAGTGAGCTCGAGTGGGCAGGCGGGGCATGCACGTGCTTTGACGACATCACCCGGTGGGTTGAGGTCGTTGAAACGGATTGTGAAACAGTGTCCGGGATCAACGGCTGCTTGTTGGGTGAGTGATACTGAAAACACGCTCGTTCAACCCACTTATCAAATCTGATAGCCTGCTCTGGTGGAGATGCACGGTGTTCGACCTTTGTCCACGCACCATTGAGAAGAACCCATGTGGATCTCAATACATCTGGCGGCACTATCAAGCCGGGTGGCTTAGGACGATAAAACACCGGTTGCTTGACGACAAGAATGGGATCCATACCTGGCAAGTATTGTAGCTTCTCTTTACTCGTCAAACCCTTCCTATACACTTCTTTTGGCAAAATAGGGGTTTCCGTGTATGGGAAGTTTGGGATGTCCTCAGTTTTGGATTGGAAAACTTGGCGAGTAGTCATATCGACATCGGTGCTTGGCTGCAACATGTCCAATACTTCTTTGCTCTGCAAGTCCTGAGGTTCCAACAAGTTGATTAGCATACAAGCTTTCTTCCATGCCATGGGATTCTTGAACCCTTTAGTATGGATATCTGCTGCCATTTTGGCTGTAATTTCATAGATCAATACAAAATGATCCTTTTGGAAATGTTCATGCATGGAGGCAATGGAAATACCATGTGTGCGCTCCAAATGACGCATGGTTGGATTCCGTCCTGATCTGACAACACCAATCATACCTTGATTATCGTCATGAAACAGGAGTTGAGGAAAAACTTTGGCTAAGACTTTCCACAGACTTAATGCGGGGATTCCTAGAGTCCTAAGTGCAGTATCTGCAGCCACAATTTCAGCTTCGGGGGTTGAATGACTAACACACCCTTGTCGCTTACTTCCACCAGCAAGTGGGAATCTTGTGAACTTACCTTGGACTTGTAAGTGCGATCCTGAAGTTGATCTCAAGGATTGGGCACATCCAGCGAAATCCGCATCTGCAAATAGTCCTAATGATAAATCTTCAATTTTGTCTCCGACCCATCCTATCATTTTGAGGGACAATGTGGAATTAACATAACACATTAGGTGATGAAGACGGGCGTCATCATCCTTTGTCCATTTGGTCACATTACGTGCCAATGCATTGATGGATCTCAAAAGGTCAAACCGCGCAATGCGGGCTGCATACAGCAGCTTCATAAGCACACTAGCTGCATGCGGAGCTAGATTCCCTCGGCTCAGTGTCTCACTGTCTTGGCCAGGACGTGAGTTGCCAGTCTCGGAGAGAGCAGGCATATCTGGATCGAAGGAATGTGCACACCAAGGACACTCAACTCTGCGTTTTCCATCGGAAGGAGCACGATACGGGCTGCTTTTCGTTTCCTCTGAAAGGCTTGGAGTTGATACCTTTTTCAATTTTGTGTCCTTACCAATGATGTCAAGATACTTTTCCACCGATAACTTTGACAATCCTTCCATGTTATAAGTTATGGTCTTGACTTTCTTACCATTATGCAATTGGGTCTCACCTTGGGATAAAACACATCCTAAGTAAAGTCCCAAGTCGGTTTCGGGTTCAATGCGCAAAACAGTGCGCAGCATTTCCCAACCTTTGGCCAGATTTTCGGAGGGCCCAGCAAGCTTAAGATCATCCACATAGATTACCAATAGCAATTTGAGCTCATCATGAAAATACATAGAAGGCCATTCCTCTCCAATGGGTTTAAAACCAATCTCTTGAACTTTCTTGTCACAATGTTGTTCCCACATCGTGCCTGAATCGGGATGTCCATGTAGGGCTTTGTCGAGTCTTACGACAGGGCGACGGAACTTCCAGTACTGTATCTCCGGAGGCCATGCATCAGTGGGTAACTCCACCCAACACAAAGGTCCCTTCAACTTAGCCTGGATGTAAGCCTGAATCGCATCTGCCAACTTGACGGAGTGCCCAGGAAGACATCCGTAAAAATCTGCCCATCGTGAGGCTTCGAAGGAAGCAGGGGAATTTCCCAAGTCCTGGAAAAATGCTGCCTCCCAATGCTGATTCTTCACCTGATTCCCTAGCAGAACGCCTCTTCCCTTGAATTTTCGACCAGGATTGTCTTCGGACAACTGGTAATTCTTTTCCACGCATATGCCATGGACCCTGGCCATATGTACTTCCTTTTGGGTGTGAAATAGTTTTAGGATTTTTTTTTCAGCAGGTTTGGGATTTTTTTTTGGATTTCTTGGCTGGTACCATTTGCCTAGTGTTTGCAACGGTTTGGAACTTGAATTTGTCATTTTGCATGGTATTTGCCACATTTGGGCATGTTCACCTTCCATTTTGCATGGGATTTACTACATGTGGGCATGTTCATTCCATTTTGTATGGTATTTGCCACATTTTGGCATGTTCACCTTCCATTTTGCATGGGATTTCCTACATGTGGGCATGTTCACCTTCCATTTTGTATGGTATTTGCCACATTTTGGCATGTTCACCTTCCATTTTGCATGGGATGTTCTACATGTGAGCATGTTCACCCAAATATTTACAGATGCAGAAGCTTGGGATTAGATAAAAAGCGGGTGGGGGGGATTGAGGGAGAGCGCTAGCTATCTATCCAGCTAGCTAGCTATCTAGCTATCTATCTAGCAAGCTAGCTATCTATCTAGCAAGTTATCTATCTATCTATCTATCTATCTACCTATCTAGCTAGCTATCTTGCTAGCTATCTATCTACCTATCTAGCTATCTAGCTAACTATCTATCTAGCTATCTAGCTTTCTATCTATCTAGCTATCTATCTATCTAGCCATCCAGCTGTCTATCCAGCTATCTAGCTATCGAGCTATCTAGCTAACTATCTATCTAGCTATCTAGTTATCTAGCTTTCTATCTATCTAGCTATCTATCTATTTAGCCATCCAGCTGTCTATCCAGCTATCTAGCTAACGAGCTATCTATCTAGCTATCTATCTATCTGGCTAACTATCTGCCTATCTATTTAGCTATCTATCTATCTATCTAGCTATCTATCTAGCTACCTCTTTATCTATCTAGCTAGCTATCTATCTAGCTACCTCTTTATCTATCTAGCTAGCTATCTATCTAGCTATCTATCTATCTAGCTATCTATCTAGCCATCTATCTATCCAGGTATCTAGCTATCTATCTCTCTAGCTATCTATCTATCTAGCTGGCTATCTATCTATCTAGCTATCTATCTACCAAGCTATCTATCTATCCAGCTATCTATCTATCTATCTATCTATCTATCTATCTATCTATCTATCTATCTATCTATCTATCTATCTATCACATGTAATCCTGTCAGCTTTCCAGAGAAGGTTAGTTCGCAAAAACCAACTAATGTAACTTGGGTTTAAGTTTAAATTAAAAAAAAAAGCGGGAGGGGGGGATTGGGGAGGGCGCAGCGCCTCCCCCCAAAGCAGAATGCAAGCACCTCTTCTCACATGTTACGTTGCAAGTTTTCAAGAGAAGGTTGGTCATGTGATACTCAGGGATGTAAATACTGTGCAAAATGCATCTTACATGAAAATCAAGTATTTAAAGCAGGCAAAGCAAAAAAAAGCAGAGAAGCAAAAAAGCAGAGAAGCAAAGAAACAGGAAACGCACAAAAGCAAAACAGCAGAAAGGCAAAGAAGCAGGAAAAGCAGAAAAGCAGAGAAGCAGGAAAAGCAGGAAAAGCAGAGAAGCAAAGAAACAGGAAAAACAGAAAAGCAAAAAAGCAGAAAAGCAGAGAAGCAGAGAGGCAGGAGAAGCAGAAAAGCAAAAAAGCAGAAAAGGAGAAGCAGAGAAGCAGGAGAAGCAGAAAAGCAAAAAAGCAGAAAAGCAGAGAAGCAGGAAAAGCAGGAAAAGCAAAAAGCAGAAAAGCAGGAGCAGGAAAAGCAGGAAAAGCAGGAAAAGCAGGAAAAGCAGAGAAGCAGGAATCCAAAAATAATTCCTAAACCTGATCAAAAAAAAATCCTAAAATAATTAGCCCTCCCTTCCTTTTTGTTCTTCTTGGCCTCTGCAACAACATCGTCATATTCACGAACCATTGTAAAGTCGAATACCTCTTGATCACGAAGGCCTTTCCACTCCTTGAGCATTGCCTCTTTGGCCTTTGGGTTAGACTCAATCTCAGCTCTGCCCACAGGTCGTGAAACCATTGCGTTGAAAAGTTTGCTTCCAAGGCCTCCTGATGGTATCTTGGTTCGGTGACTTTGATTTGATGCAGAAGTACACGGCATAGTTGGGAAAGGGATGTATTCATCATCATCAGTGGCTATGTTCTTCACGTTCTTGACGTTAACACATTTGCCATTTTTGATCATTGTCGACTCTCCTGGCGTAGCCATGGAGAACCTGTAGCCATGGAGAACCTCGAAATCTCACCTGACAATGTGCTCCAAACTTCACCACTCCACGATGCTTTTGGGCCACGTCCTCTCTCGACCTCCGACCATTCATCCCATTCAGTGAGGTATTCCTCGTCGTCCGGGACGTCAGTAGAGGCATCGGAACATGGACTAGCATCAGCATTCCTCTTCACTTTTCGACAATCAATGTATCGTCTTCCATGTACATCGTCATCATCGACTATGTCGTACAGATCAAGATACGTACTTGTACATGTGATAGATAAGGTAACTTTGCTCTTCACAACTTCACCAACACCTGCATCGGATTTCTTTGACTTTGAATGAGAGTCATCCTTCTTACTTTCATCACCACCTTCATCGTCCTTGGACTTTGGCTCGTCCTTGTCTTTCTTTGAATCTTTCTTCTCCTTCTTCGTTGCCTTCTTCTTCTTTTCCTCGACCAATCTTTTGGCTTTGTCATCGGCCTCTTTCTTCTCCAACTTCTTCTTCTCGGCTTTGAGGATGGTATTCCGGTCAGACTGAGAGAGTTTGCGCCATTCTTCAGGAGAATAGGTCCCTTTGGGACGCAATGACGTTCTGAACATTCGTCTACCGTCATCTCCAATCTTGTATGGGTAACCCTTAACGTTCAACTTGACCATCTAACCATCGTCATTGAGGTATATCTTCCCATCTCCGGCTTTGCCCTTCTTCCAATGGTCTGGTTGGGCGTCGATCAATTCCTGGAGAGTCATCTCTTCTGGATCTTTGTCTTTGTCGAAGATATCCTCGGAGTCATCAAGAGGCTTCTTTGAAATCTTTCCACCACTTGGTCCAGGTCCACCGTCGTCTCCGTCATCAAGCTCATCATCATCTTCATCTTGGTCATGTTCTTCGTCATCTCCATGAGGCACTTTGGAGGGATCACCATCGAGGATTTCCCTTTCTTTCATTCCTTCCAACGTGGTGTTCACCCTCTCATATTCTTGCTTGCATGGAAATGTCAGTGGGGTGACCATCTCGACCTTTTCAGTCAAATGAGGTTTGAGAAGACGGTGTTCGGGTTTGCTAGCATCGTCACCAAGGTTCTGACGTACGAATTCACTCAGAGGCCATGCTTTATATTGTCTTGACCAATGCATCCCTGGACCAATGTGATACCCTGCAAACATTCCTGGAATAGAATCAGGCCCAAACTTGTGGAGTTGTCCCGCTTCTCTGGTCTTCGGAGGCTTGTAGTTCACACGAGCACCATAGGGAATGAGTTTGCCAGCAAATTCAGATCCATGGAGTTTGCACCAAGCGCTCAATTCATCATCGTTGGGTTCTACGTTGAGCAGATGACATACACAAAGGATTGCTGTTCTCCAGAAACAAGGTGGTAATCCAGCTTCCAAAAGACATGTAGAAGTAGCTGTGAGAATAAATTGGTTCGTCCTTTCGGCGATTGAATTGGTTTGAGGTCTCCCAGGCAACGAATGATCAATTGGGATCTTCATCTCGTTCATAGCTTCAATGAACTGAGGAGCATGATCAGAGTAGGCCTGTCTGACCTTCTTGGCGCCGATGAACTGTTTCACTGCTCTGACTACATCGTCTTTGGTCATTCGATCAGATGGATAAGCACCAATGATCCCTGTAAAACAGTCTCTGACAACCAACACTTCCTTCTCGAGGACCAATACGTCATCATGGGCTTTGGATGTGTCCACTGCATCAAAGGTAATGAGGTCGCCAAACTTCTTGAGTTCCCTTTTGTATGCACCACGACGAGTCTTGAAGTGCTTCATCTTTGCTCGAATGCATGAGTCGCAATATGGATTCTTGTATCTGTGGGTCAACTTGTGATTTAAGCTATTGGCTTCTCTCTTGAGTGTTCCTCTTTTGGCTACCCTGGACTCACCCTCGACGACATCGATCTCAATGTCATCTTCATCACCTTCAGCGGCGTCTTCAGGAGCACCATGACCATCATCTTCAAAGTCAGTCTCGTCACCAGGAGGTCCGTCAAACGGAGTTCCAGGTTCATATTCGCCGTCTTCAGGTGGTTCTTCTTCTTCTCCAGGGGTTGCCGAATGTTTCTGCCGGTTCATTGCTCTCCTCTTCTTCTTCTTCTTGAGCTTCTTGACGTATCGGGAACAATTGTGGTTCTCAGTCGATGTCTCAAGACCACTTTCTCCATCGAGGTGTACTCTTCGTGATGGTTGACCAACATCATCAATATCGTTGAGATCGTTGAATCCAACTTGAGAATGTGTCAATAGGTCATGGATCTTCGATGCATGATGACATTCATGAGGAGTGCATTCGTATGTTCCAAGATCAACATAGGGGATATTGTCGTGGATTGTCAGATCTATGCGTTCTCCATCCTTCGTAATCATGAATGGCATTTGACCAGATGGCCATACAAAGGAATATCCTTCTTCCATGCATCGTTTCCCAAGAGACATCACAGACGGAGTGTCGTCCAGTACATAAGCATGAGATGTCACATCAAAGGTTCCCAGGTCAATCTCCGCTTCTGTTTGGGTAGCGGTTGAACCGTTGGCGGTGTGGAACATGATAGGATCACAAGTTCGTTGCTTCAAGTTCATCCTTTCGGCTTTCCTTGCGGAAATCAGATCGTGTCCGCTGCCAGAATCCAGGATGAATCTTCGATCTTTGGCTTGTACTGGTAATGAAATGCACATCAAGTTCTTGGACTTCATAAGGGATTTTCCAACTTCGTGTTCAACAAGCTCTTCAATGAAAGTCAAGTCATCATGATCATCGTCCAGCTTGATCAACATGTCGAACTTGGGGCCAATGATGATTCTAACTTCATCAACAAAACGATGGAGTCCACATCTGTCCATGATGATAGCCTTGGCCCGTGCTCGGACTGAACCGAGGGTGTTGTCGGACTTGGACTGATCGTCGGTCAGATCATCGACCTTCCAGAAGACATACGGCTTGTTGGGGTCACGATACATACGCTTGGGCAATCCCTCCTGGTAGTTCTCAATGGCAATCTCGTGCACTTCAGGTTCCAGTTCGAAAGAGATCCTGCGATCATCAGAAGACTTCTTTGCGCTGGCTATCCTCGGTGAGGTATAATCCATAGAATCTTCATTGTCGCTATCAAAGAAGGAGTCAATGGTAATGGGAGTTGCTTTCTTCTTTGGTGTTCTCTTGCTGGTTCTTTCTGAAGATGCTGAAGGCGATTGATCTGCATGTAGGAATTTACATTTGCTTCCGAACATGCAGGTACCCTTTTGCCAGTTCCAACATATCTTCTTCTTGGGCCCAGCTGAAGATGAACTTCCTCTACTTTTCCCTCTTGATGAATCTCGGCTCCCGCTTCTGCCTTTCTTACCTTTCATCTTGGCATCATAGACCTTCTGGGAATGACTGTAAAGACATTTGTCACCTTTGTTGCATCCTCCTTTATTGAAGAAGTAGTTACAGAAAATCTTCTTCTTGTCAACGGGTGAAGATGATCTTCCCTTCCCACCTTTGCCTTTCTTGTTGTTCTTGTCGGCATGGGATTTCGGAGAAGGTGTTGGAAGTACCGATGCAGCTTCACTCTTCGCCTTTGCTTTAGGTCGTTTGGGAGGATCACCTGTAGACGACGCAGCCGCTTCATTCTCCTTCTTGATCTTAATGGGAGCAGCAGGCTTGTCGGCATCTTCCATAGCAGGTGTTGTCTTGTTAGAGGACAATGACAGTTTCACTGCACGTTCTCTATCTTTCAACAGTCGTTCCTGTTTTCCTCTTGCTATGTATCCTTTGATCATACCAGTTAGGTAAACATAGGTCTTCTCAGGATGCCCTTCATCAAAGGTTTTGTATCGGTTGATATCAAAGGCCATAAGCTTTGAGTGTTCAATCTTCCGGAACAATGTGTCACGCAGGGAATTGTTGGAAGGCAGATCATCATGTTTCATATTGTATACGATGTCAAGCCACTTGTTGTAGAAGGCCTCAAGCTGGTCATCTCCATAGTAGTTGAACATATACAAATGATGGGCGTTGTAGAGAACTTCAGTGTGGTCAGGTGACTTGAAGCTAATCAGTATCATTGCGAATAGTTCTCGTCCCTTGATGAAGTCCCCACTTCTCCCATACAATTGGTTCTTCATGGACATGTCATACTTCACTTGCATGGACTTGTCCCCAGCATTGTCAATGACTTTCCTCAAGGCATTGGAGAGCTTGGCATCAATGGATTGGAATCTCACATCGGGTGCTTTGGCCAGGGCCTCCAAGTCAGGTTGATCTGCAAGACACGGAGCTAGCCACGCTTTCCAATCTTCATAGTTTCGATCTCCACTTGCAACACAAACTTCATGAACAACACTTCCCTTCCAGGATGAAAGTTCAGTGGTCTTAGGCCAGGGTTGGAGGCTGATCTTTTCGGCTTCTCTTAGAGATACGGATGACTTGGATCTATCCCTCTCAAGGTTCTCCAACTCCTTGACATTTGTGTTGTACTCGTTCCTGAGCTTTTCGAAGGCTTCAGCTTCTGCTCGGTATTCCTGCTCTTCATCATTGGCACGATCTTCAGCTTGAGAGAAATTATTCTTGTAATAATCTTTCCGATCTTCCATCTTCTTCAACTCATCTTGAAGATTTCGAACTTCAACGTTCTTCTCTTGCTTAATCTCGTCCAACTCTGCTTTCAGTTTGGCACATTTCTCTTCACATCCATTCCGAGGCATGCACTACTGGGGTACCCATGTAATGTAGTCGGTCTATTCAATGATGAAGAAGAATGAGCCTGGTTTTCCAACTTCAGGGCAGCAATGGTGCTTGACATCTCTTCTACCTCAGCAAAACGCTCATTAGCCAATTGATGCATCTCGGTCAAGTGGCTTTCAGGAATGGAATAGTCGGTCGCACCTTTGATCACGAGTCTTCTGTCGTTCAACATCTTGATGGACTTACCTGCATCCCTGTGAGCACGCTCAAGAGAGTCCTTTTGAGCTTCAAGTTCAGTATGAAGGCGAGCAATGGCTGTATCCCTGTCGTTGATTTCATTGTGCAAATTGTCGAACAAGTTACTCGTCACATTCGGATTGCTACTCATGTGATCGATCTTGTTCAGAGCATCTTGATACTTCTTACCAGTTTCATCAAAATGTTGTTGAAAGGTTTTGAGCAGGTTCTCAGTGTCAATGAGTTCAGTTCTGTTTTGCAAGTACAACTTGTCAACTTCGGCCTTGGATTCCTTCAAGCTGTCACGCTCACGCACGGCCTGCATATACATCTCGTATAGTGGTCCTCCATGCGGTGATCTGCTTGGCGAGGATCTTCTGGCTTGCTGACAGGAAAGTTCATGGTACTGATTCTTCGATTCAGTCAGTTGTTGTTGCATTCGATCTAAAAGACTTTGTTTCATGTGTAGTTCAGAACGTAGTCCCATTATCCTCATGTCCCGCATGCCACCCGATTCAGCTAGAGATTCTTCAGAAACCTTGTTCTCAGAAATCGCTAGTCGAGATTGTAAGTTTTCATTGTGGATCACCTGCAATCGAAGTTGATCCCCGTTGGTTCGAACTCTTAGGGTCTACAGCCCCCATTCCAGCCAATTTTCTGGCTGAAAAGGTAGGTACCAAGACTGAAAGCCATGGGCTGGAAACATGACCCCAACCCCAAAAATATAGCCAAAGTAGGAAAAGTACTAGCATGTTCCCGTGGCTGAAAACTAGGGGATGTGAGGTTACCTTGCATCTTACAACTTACATGTTTCAAGTGGCTGAAACCACAGGCGCCTGAGATGCAGGCCCCAGGATTTATTGCGCAATGGCTGGAAACTTGGGATTCATCTCTTGGTTGATGTGTCTGTTGTCCCAATGTTGTTGATCTCCGTTGGTGCAGCATTTTAGACAGGCTCCGGGGTTTTTAGCCCCAAATGGTGGCTAGAATCCTTCAATAAAAATGGTGTCTGAGGTGCAAACTGCTAAAAACGAAAACCAGTGCCTGACATTTCTGGCATTCCAGAGTGGAACTCATGAAACTCAGGCCCTGGGTTTTCACCTTGTGCTATGTCATGTTCATGAAACTCAGGCCCCTGGTTTTCATCCTGTGCAAGCACTTCAAGTTCCCGTAACCAAAATTATATTGTAGATGAAAACCTGTGCACTGAAGTTCCCCTGGATAGCTGCTGAATTCTTTGGAAAAAAAAGTTTCTGGATAAAAACCAGTGACCTCAGCCTTTCACTAACTCTCATGTTGAAAATCCAACTTTGGCTGAAGCCCCTGAGTTTGACGTTTGGCAAAATTCTTCAAAAAAAACTCTTATTGGATGTATACTGGCGCTTGAGGGTTTTTCACCAGGTCCTGAAAACCCATGTGTAACGTTTTTGGAGTACAGGCCAAAGCCATCTGTGGGCTAAAACCAGGCGCTCCAGCCCTAGGTTTTTAGCCCTTGTGCCCCAACCCCTATGTTGTTGGATGAAAACTATGGATCTGAGGTCAGCATAGAAATATAAGGAATCGAGTAGAGCTGTGGCTGAAAAGTGTGGAACCAAGGTAACATGAACACATGCGCAACTGCATCCTGAAACTCTATTTCTCAGAAATGATGCTATCTGGGGCTTGGCTGAAAACCATGGGTACAAGTGTCAGGTAACAGTTGCAGCTGGCTAAATTTTTGAGGTAGAGCTCCCCCCTTTTCAGCCAGGACCACCAGACGGGGATGAAGTTGTGATTCTTCCAAAGCTAAGTGATGCTCACACTCTGCATAGCGGTCATGTTCAGATCTTATGTTACTACGGAACTCCTTCATGATCTCGTCCCTCTTCATGTCAGCAGCATCGAGCTCAGTTTCCAGTCGTCTAACGTTCATGGACATGGTGTGCTTCATTGTCTGGTTTTGATTGGCAACCTCGAGCATCTCGATCTGTAAAGCACATGTTTGATCATTGGCGTAGCCGACCGCTAGAGCTTCTTGCTTGGCATTCATCTCTGCGTTTTCCAGTTCCAGTCTGAGCTGACTGATGTGAGCATTCGCATCAGCGCCCACATGTACCATAATTGCGCTCGCTTGTCCCATTTGTTCATCGAATTCCGAACGTAGTCGTGAATATTTGAATTCCAAATGAGATGCAGCTTCATTTGACATAGTCTGATACCTTTCCAACTCTTCGATCCTGTAGGTCGCACCTTCATCTTCTTGTTGTGCAGCCTGTAACTCGAAGTTCAGCATCTGGAGTTGTTCGGTCATCGACATCATCTCTTGATGAGTGGTGCTTTCCAGGAAATTAAATTGTTGATAGGCGTATGCTGTCGTCTCAGTTAATCTTGCCTGAAGTACGGATTCTTCTTCAGTAGCCTTTTCCAGTGATGCTTTGTATTCAGCTAACTCGCTCTGATAGGCAGTGAAGATGTCGCTACCACTTGATGGGGCGTTCACTTGCTGATAAGATCCTGTCCCTGATGGAGTAGCGTCCTGAATCGGTGAAGGCGGATTCGACGACGTAGTCTTTGCCTTAGTCCTTGGAGTCATCGGAGGCGACAATTGTCGTGCAGATGATCTTCTCTTTCCAGGTGTGCTGTCCCTATCTTCAATTGCTTGCATTGTCGAAATTTGTCTCCCTCTAGGAGCAACCAGAGGTCGCCTGGGTTGGCTCGTTCTCAGTTCTGAGGCATCGCTTCCACCAGTGTCGATACTCTGTGAAGAATTTGACTGCGTGCCGGCAGCTGGTGCAACGGCATGTCCAGAGAAAGAAAATGCATTATCGCTGCTATCCTGTTCAGTCATCTGTAAGGCCCGCGGCTACCCGCTCGTAGGCTCCGTAGGAGTCCTACGGCTGATAACCTGTGAATCGGAGGTTATCTCCCCGATTATGTACTGATGTTTGGTCTTGAAGTAGTTGTCTTCAGTGATGACGGCACACGAGTCGCGGCTTCAGCATAGCGATACTTTCTTCCGGTGCTGCAGTGGTCTTGAGCCAAAGGGGCAAGTTGACGCACCCCTTGGCGTTGGATCCTTGAGGGCTGCATTATGTGTGAGTGTACAGTGTTCCGAAGCCTACACTCTATTCGCAATATATATACAATATATATATATATACAATATATATATATATATACAATATATATATATACAATATATATATATATATATATTAATATACATATATAATATATAATACAATATATAATACAATTATATACATATATACACATATTATACACAATACTCTACCAATTAATATACAATATAATATACAATATATATATATATACACAATATATATATTATATATTACAATAATATACAATAATATATAGTATATATACAATATATATATACAATATTATATATATATACAATTATATATACAATATACTTATACAATATATATACAATATATATACAATATAATATAATATACAATATATATACAATTATATATACAATATATATACAATAACAATAATATACAATATATAATACAAACATAATACCAATATACATACAAGATATATAAATATATATACAATATATATATACAATATATATACATTATATATACAAATATATATTACAATATATATATTATAACAAATATATATATACAATATTTATATATACAATATATATTATAATACAATATATAGATATTAATTACAATAATATATATATACAATATATATATACATTATATATTACAATATATATATATATACAATATATATACAATATATATATAACAAATATATATACAATATATATTACATATTATTATACATTATACATATATATACATATATATATACAACACTTATATACAATATACATAGACAATCTATATAGTACAATATTATATACAATACTATATATACAATATATATACAATATATATTACAATATATTTAACAATATATATATATACAATATATTACTATATATTAAATATATATATATACAATATATATTATACAATACATATATATATAACCAATATATATAGTATACTAATATATATACAATATAAACCTAATATTACAATAATATTATACAATATATTATACGAAATATATATACAATATATATACAATATATATTACAATATATATACAATTATATACAACTATATATAACCAATAATATATATACAATATATATACAATATATATACAATATATATATACAATATATATACAATATATATACAATATATATACAATATATATATATACAATATATACAATATATATATATATACAATATATATATTGTATATATATACAATGTATATATATAAATACAGTGTATGTATATATATACAATATATATACAAATAAATATATATATACAATATATCAATATATACAATATATACAATATATACAATATATGCAATATATACAATATATACAATATATACAATATACATAATATATACAATATATACAATATATACAATATATACAATATATACAATATATACAATATATACAATATATACATTATATACAATATATACATTGTATACAATATATACAATATATAATACATATAATTATATACAATATATACACAATATATATATATATACAATATATATATATACGATATATACGATATATATGATATATAATATATACAATATACGATATATACGATATATACGATATATACGATATATACAATATATGCAATATATACAATATATACAATATATACAATATATACAATATATACAATATATACAATATATACAATATATACAATATATACAATATATACAATATATTTGCAATATGTAGCAATCTCTGGACATCAAAGATTGGATGAAGGATTAATGAGACAAGCAACACGAGGATTTATTTCAAGCGCTTGCCGGCATTGTGTCAGAACCTCATCCCAATCTTCCTGCAAAAGCAGCCGCAGCAGAACAAATGCTGCCACAAAAAGTTCAAGTGTGAACGGCGGGCGTGAAACAATGTTTGATTTTTTTTGAATTTATCCATCAATTTTCTATCAATTTTTATCACCTTGGTGCCCTTCTTGGTTTTCCTTGATCTCTGGTTAGATAGTGTGTGTGTGTGTTTGTGTTTGCCTTTGAGTGTCTCTCTTCCCTCCTGTTGGCACTTGCAGGCGGCCAAGTTCAACAAACACGGCAATTTTGAAGCATCCACCTGGCGCTCCAACTCCTGGGAAATGGAGCGAACCAACTCTCGCATCTATGCCCAGGATCCACGGACGGGACGGACGAACGCATGCTGTAGAGGGGTGTTTGAAACCAGCAAGAACCCAGATTTTGGAGACTAAATCATCAAGGTCTGATTTTTAGGAGCAGTCCTCTGTTTCTGCAAAGGTGTAGTCAAAGTGCAACAATGCTTTGCGATAGTGAACTGCAGCAAGACCATAATTCCGTTTTCCTCAAATGTTACACGATGAAACCACTGACGTGTTTGCACGTTTGAAGTGAAAACTCTACTTCTACAAGGAGACCATCTAAATAGGACTTTGTGCATGCGTCGCATCTTGCAGTCACTATGTTTGGCCCCTTCAATCCAACAACTGCCATTTTTGCCAACCCTGCCATTGGTGGGATGGAACTCTAAGTATTCCTGCAGCGTTTAAATGTTGTTCTTCATCATTTAAATGTTCTGCCAAGTGGCGGTAGGCCTCGTTCCCTTCCTGGCGGAAGCGCTCCGCTGCTGCAATTTTCTCCTCGGTGCTCCGTTCGTAGATCCTCAGCCAAAAGTGGCCTCCGAGTTGGATTCTAAATTCCAAAATTAATACAATGAACATCGATTAACCAAAAAAATACCGAAATTCCTCAAGCCCACAAGTGCAGAAGGGACAACATGTAAGGTGAATTGAATGTACATTGAGCTGTGATTCAAAAACAAGGTGTCCGACACTCATCCTTTCGGGGTTGCTGACTGATTAATTGCGCAAATTGTTTTTTTTTGTTTCCGTTGTGACCTTCGCAATATCAAATTTGCTGTATTGTCATTTGTCACTTCTCTGCTTGGTTTTGTCGGGATTTGTGCATGACAATTCGATTTACCTAAGCAACATTTTTTCACATGCCAAGATTCTGCCATTCTCTTGCATGATCCTGGGAACAACCAGTAGGTGGTCGCCGGCAGTTGGGCCCGTGTTCATGGTCTAACGTACACCATTGGGCCGCTTCACGTTTTTTGCCTCAATTCAACAGCAACCAGCAGGAATGATTGCGTGCAATTGAAGATCAGGAAGGAAGAACTATCATATTTTTGCAGTCTGGCGACGTTCATATTCTTGTTCTTTCTCTTGTCGGTCAAGTTCTTTCACGGTGTCTTCATGTTTTGCATAGTCAATCTGGGTCACTTTTCGACCTGACCCATTCCGGCCATCAGTGCATATGTTTTCGTTTGAAATTCAAGGTTTCAACGGATCCACTCTGAGGTGCTGGCTAATGCCATTTTCGTTGTCGTTTTTTGTTTTTGTTTGTCTTTCCTCTTTGGGAAGGTTCATAGTTTTTTCTTCCTAGCAGCACATTTGCAATCAAGCAGGGCGTTCATTTTCCCAATGGTGTCATGCACATGGAATGCAAAAAGGTCCTTTTTTCGTCGATCATATTCATCACAAAGTTTGCGCGCAAAATCAAACGCAGCAGCTGATGTGACCACCATGTCGCATCGGACACCATTCAGATCTACAAGCGCCCGTGCAAATCGTCCTTGTGCGTCAAAATTTTGTAATTGTTTTACTGTACATTTCATGCCATGATTGATTCTAACAAAGGTGAAAACATACAGGTCAACAAATTCAATACGTCTCGGATGAAACGAACATATTCGCAGATGCAAAATTTGCAACAAAATGCCAAAAACTGCCATGTGCCATTGCACGTGAAAATGTCGGGCCAGGAAAACGCTATTATTTTATTTGCACTCCAACGTTCAACGGTAACAAAATTTATTAATGGTTTGGAAAACAGAACAAATTTCAAACCTTGAGCCAATAGACATCCAAAATGTGGTTGTATAAAAAAGGAAAAATCCACAATGGTATAGCAACAAATGGCAAAAAAATTAAAGTGCTCAATGTGTCAAGTTTGAAAGGGTTTGTCCCCTGTGTCCAAAATGTTGCACCAACACCGTTGCAAAATTGAAAAAACATTCATACACGTGATATTTTATTGTGGTTTAAAGGATGGAAATATTTGCAAGTTTTTGTTTTCATTCAACGTAAACGAATTACAGGCAAACATGCCAACATGATGCGTTGCTCATTTCCACGTCACGGTTTTACCATGGGGTGGGTTCGGTTGGGTGGGTCAGGGTTTAAGTTGGAACCATGATAAGGTCCACATGCAGGTGAACACACAATTGATGTTCCGGCGCTCAGTAATGCTCATACGGCTGTGAGTCATGGGCATTCACTTCATGTTGTTGCACATTGGAACATGCATTTTTGAGGAGCACAATTTTATGGAAATAATTTTGGGTTTTACTTGACAAATCTCGTTCACCTGATTTCCCGGTCACAGATGCAACTCATGTCAAAAGCGACTACACTTCACACTGTGTTGGGAGAGTTGCTGAGGTCTCAAGAAATTGTGCCAGCTTCGCAATCGTCGAACGCGCGTCAAACAAACGACATGTGACAGCAAACTGAACATTAAACATGCAGCCAAATGAACCCACTGCATCACTGAATGAAATGCCGGAAAAATTGAATCAGTTTCACATGTTTTTTCAACAAGGTGGTTGTGTTTTGCGCCATTCAGCGGTTGATCCAACCACCTGGAACATTTGTAAGTCCAGGCCACCGCATTGTAAATTTCGTAGGTCCCAAAGGTCAAATGACCAGCAGTCCAAACAAACTCTTTCGGAACGAAATTTCCCTGCAAGTACGCAGACATCTCAATGCCCCCCTGGCATAGGAACCGCTGTTCGCAAGCCGTGGTCCCCTGGCACCACCTAAGCGGTGGGTTGGGTGGGACTTCAAAAGGAAACTATCCTTTTCCAAGCCAGTACTCCACAAATCATATGCATGCATGTGATCCACATCAATGTGATTGAACGCCAAGAAATCTGAAACGATTTCTTCTGCAAACCATGTTCAAGTCACAGCTGACACTCTCATCTTTTTCGAAGCTGGGATTGCGTCGAAGCCAGTCTTTAGGCTGTAGGGCTAGGCTATATGGAAGGTGGTGCATGGGGTGGATGGTGGGTCATTTCGCACAAAACGAAGCGGTGAACCCACCCTAGCCCTCCACTTGAGAGAACATTTGCAGTACAGGCGCACTGCATTTGCATTCAGAAGAGCTAGTCACACGTGACAAGAAACTTCTTCTGCAAACCATGTTCAAGTCACAGCTGACACTCTCATCTTTTTCGAAGCTGGGATTGCGTCGAAGCCAGTCTTCCCCAATTTCAGCAACTTCGACGCCAGCACTTCCATCAGCGTTTCTGCTTCTTCAGAAATATCAACAGCTCCATGCAACAAACAACTACTGACATCACCTCTTGAGGGAGCATCTGCGATGTTGCAACTTGAAGGTACTCGTGCTAGCCAGGTGAAGGTGTGAACGAGAGCCTCCATCTCAACAAACTGTTCAGCCAGAAAATCCACTACGCTGTTGTCAGATGAGCCACGCAACAATGAGAACTTAGTCGCTTCATTGTCTACAAACAAAATGCACCTTTTGTTTTCACATCGGCTAGCCCATAACATGAACGCAACCACCGCTGCCAATGTTTCGGCCTCAAAGATGATTTGTTTTCTGTGCGGCTCACCAAGGCTTTTCCTGACCATAGGTCCGACCTTTACAGAGAAGAATTGCACCTCATTTTGGCAAAAGAAGACACCTCCAATTCCGCAGGGCCAGTCAACCCGGTCCTTCTCGTAGCAAGCATCTGTGAAGAAAACAAAATTGTGGGGATCAAGCGCTCGGACTTCTCTGGGCACTTATTCCTAAAGGTTAAAGGGGGTAACCAGGAGGGAGGAGCTCGCGTAACCACAAAGTCAACCGAATAACAACACAACCCGTCACAGGATGAAAGTAAAATATACATATACTACGCTTATCATAGTATACGAGTATTCATATCAAAAAAAAGATACGCACGCCGTCGCCTGTTCGATCTGCACAATTGAATTTTGAATGATCCACTTCCGAAATCAGCAGCCTTCTTTTTCTCAGCGGGGACAAACCAGCTCTGAGTTCCGTCTTCATCGACGGTAGGGTTAGGCCATCCCTTAGGGACGGGAAAAACCGAACGGTTTAGGGTGGGGAAAAGAAAATAGGGATGCCGCAACTAAAGAGGGTCCCACCCTCCCACCACTTAAACCAAATTGTTACACGTCCAGAAATTCAGAGTTGTCACACTGATAAGAACAGAGGTGTGTTCACAGCACTGCAAAAACTGAGACAAAATTTGATGTGAGAACATCCCGATGAGCATTGCACACTGAACACAAACGCGTGACAACAAGGACGTTAACAGGTTTGGATTTAGGTTGTTTGTTGTGAAGGTTGACACTTAGATTAGAGTTACGCCAAGCCTAGAAGACAATACCTCCAGATTACCCCAGAGCCTTTGGCCTTACAAAGGGCCAAAGGCATGAAACCTTATTTGGAATAAAGGGACAATCCTTACCTCGTACCTCTGACGGAGGTGACCCTTATTCCTAAAGGTTAAAGGGGGTAACCAGGAGGGAGGAGCTCGCGTAACCACAAAGTCAACCGAATAACAACACAACCCGTCACAGGATGAAAGTAAAATATACATATACTACGCTTATCATAGTATACGAGTATTCATATCAAAAAAAAGATACGCACGCCATCGCCTGTTCGATCTGCACAATTGAATTTTGAATGATCCACTTCCGAAATCAGCAGCCTTCTTTTTCTCAGCGGGGACAAACCAGCTCTGAGTTCCGTCTTCATCCCCCTGTCCAAGGAGTGCAACTCGTGAGCTCAACGTTTCAGTCCACCGCACAAAAGGTGCTTTGAAGGGAATTCAACTGATCGAAGGCTAGGCAGTTCGGTGCGTCTGCTATGTTGCTTTGGCTTGCAACTCTAGCATACCAAGACTTGGTTCTGCTTTCTAACTCAGCAGACATGGTGGAGTTAGCCACCATTCTTGCAACTGGAATTTCACCACAACCTCTAATCAAGGCCATGCGTGCTGACTCGTTGTCTATACAACACACTACTTGGCAGCTTTGGAAAAAAGGTCTCTCAAAAGCTGGGAAGAGACAAGAATGGGGGTCATGTCCACTCGAGTATAGGTTGGCTTGAATGATCAAGCCACAAAGACATGCCATTGTCCGGTGCTAGGCACCCGAAGTGATGTACCACCCGGTGATTAGGGGCAACCATACGCCTCCTATGCTACCTGGTGGCACATCTCCTTCACGGGCTCCATCTGTAAAGATAAGGCGGGTTTCCAAAATTTTGGATTCCATGGACATTGCTGTACCAGTTTGGACTCTTTGACAGGAGTGCTGTATTACCTGAATCTCGCCCACTGACAGTGTGCTAGTAGTCCGCCCAGCTCTACAAAGGTCTCCAAACAGCTCCAAGTCCAGATTAGCTATCCCGCCAAAACTAACACATTCAAAGAAAATCATTCGTCCTCTGGCCCTGTCCGCTTCCTTTGGCGTGATGTCGCCCCTCTGAATGATGTCCTCGAGGCTCTGTTGTAATTCGCTTCTCCTAAATTGACGCGGGAATAGTTCAGAAGCTGGCATCCATCCACTCAACTTGAAACGGGAAGCAATATCCTCTACAATGCGCTTGTCCTGATAACCAAAGTCAGATAGCACCCGTCCGAATAAACTAGGCTTTTCCCAACAAGTCTGTCGCAAGTGCGCTGGCATTTCAATCTCAGCCTCATTTCCTCTGGCTTGCATTGTTGCACCAGTTGGGTATATTTCTTCAAGAAGTCGATATGGCGTTGTGCCCGGAGGTGAGGTGGCCTATGCAAGTTCTCTAAAATAACTCCATGTAACGCAGGATCAACATGTCTCCTCAGGTCCTTCGGACGACTAACAGCTAAAGCTTCTTCAAGATAGTTCAGTGGTTCGTGTGGAGTTCCCACGTGATGGCACTCCACTGTCGTATCATCCCTCAGTTCCTGCTCCATCAAACCTAAAAGTTGACATTGCCCTGCAAATTGTTCCGCCCGAAAATTGCCCCACTTCCAGAGTCTGCGGGACAGCACTTTTGAGCCCTTGGGGCGTAACTGGAAAACTGAGTTGACATGGTCTACAGGTTATGTCAGGGTCACCACAAAACCTTAACAAGGCTCCAAAATGTCTCTATTCAGCATGGAAATTTCAAGATGCTCGGCTTGGGAGTCAGGGTTGCCATGCATGACAGCTCCCAACTGTTTTCCCATTTGAGTTGCAACAGTTGCTATACTGGTCCAAAGCCGCCAAGGGTATGCTGCCCCCTTCAGCTGTTGAAAAGACCCGTTTGCCCTCTTGCATACGGGGTTTCCACCTTTGGTGTAAATGAGATCCTTGCATTTCAACCCAGTGGTTCCATCCACTTCTTGTTGCCCCAGAATCGCGTGCGTTTGTCTTGACCTCCACCATGGCAGTAGTTGCGGGAATCTATAAAGTTCCCTTGAATAGCATCCAAAAAGTTCAATGCAAAAGCCGTTTGAAGGGTTCTCCATCACGAAGACACGTCGATGCTACAGGCTAACAAAATAACTTCGGTGATGGCTGCATATAGTTGGTTCGACAGCTCTGTTTTAATTTGTCAGTACCCTTCAAATTGCCTTTCCCATCAGAATGCTCATCAGTTCGCAGCGGTTGGGGTGCCGGTCACCCTCTCACAAGGAGCTCTTTACCGGTCTGCCTCTGGTGCGACTTGCAATAACACAAGGAGGGTGCTATGAACACTTTGGGCAGCCTGTCCCTCTCGGCCTCAATGAATGTACAACACTGTTGCAGCTGTGAAAGCACAGTGGGGCCCCGTGTCCTAATGTCACCCCACAGCCCCTGCCGGTTAACTTGTCGATTTCCATGCCACGCATGCCAAGCCTCCTGCGGGTCTTGGCTAAACTTGTCTATCCTGCACAGATTTCTATCACAAGCAATTCCTCCACAGTCATACCTGTAAAAAAAAATTGCGTTGCCGTTGTCGTGTCCTACCACAAGTTGGAAAGGAAAATTGCAAATTAGGCGATTCAGGTTCAACAGTTTGTGTTGTACCAAATGGTGCAGCGTCCACAGCTTCGGTGACGATAGCATCAGACTGCTCCTGGTTGCCAGTTTCAGCCAGTCAAGCCGGCTTGGACCGGCATGTAGTCACGCTATGCCCCGGACGGTGGCAATGAGCGCATATGTGGGAAAATCTCATGCATTTTGCTGGGGTACCCGTTGTGTTGCGCAAGCATCCACATTCTATATTGAAATTTCAGCAAATGTTGCCGTTGCCTCCCAACCTCAAAATGCACTTCTTCAACTCCTCTGGGCAGTTCTTTTCAGCTCTGGTGATCGTTCTCCTTTCGTTGGGAGGTGCTGTAGGGCTTATTTCCAAAGATTGAACCGCTTCGCAAACATTTTTCGCAAATGACTTACGCGGAAACAAAACAAACAAAACACATGTAAATCAAAAGTTAAAAGTTGTCTCAGCTGAATCTGTCGCCGCGCCATCTTTTTCCACAGCAAATGGGGAGCATCCGTCCACGCCCCGCCATCAGGGCTTAGGGGGTGGCCTCTACATTGTAGAGGTAATAAATTGTGGCAAAAAGGGTTGGGAAAGAGAAGGGAGGGATCTTTTGCCACCGAGTGAAACAAAATACAAAGGGGAACCCTCCCACCACACCCTTAAGCCATAATGTTGCACACGCAACATATAATTACAACTGACTCACTTGGTTGAGTTAAGTTGTTGAAAGGTTGTGTGAAAAAATTTGTTTTGCAAGTTGTTGTTTCTGCGTAACATCCAAGATTAAATGTTTGCCACAGCTAACTCTTGTTTTTCAAACCAAGAGTTTTCAAAAATTGGATATAAGGTTTTCATCCCTCCGGGAGTAAAAAAACTTATTTCCAAAGATTGAACCGCTTCGCAAACATTTTTCGCAAATGACTTACGCGGAAACAAAACAAACAAAACACATGTAAATCAAAAGTTAAAAGTTGTCTCAGCTGAATCTGTCGCCGCGCCATCTTTTTCCACAGCAAATGGGGAGCATCCGTCCACGCCCCGCCATCGCCCCATTTATAACAGGCGTGACGAAACCCTAGACGCGATCTCCATCCATGGTATGGTGGCCTTCCGGCATCCTAGTGACAGCAGCCGATCGAATCTTAATCGGCTTGGCTCATCACTGATGTTGCTGTGCGATGGCACTCGGCTAAACCAAGACTTCAGCTGCAGCGCCGCTTCGGATTCACAAACAAGCTGGATGATTGCATCAGCGACTTTGGTGGCTCCTGAACCTTTGATGAGCCCTGATCTGGCTGCATCATTGTCCAAGTAGCAGACAACTTGTGACTTGTCTACCCACGAGCCCCACAAAAATATTGAAATGAACAAAGGCAGCAATTCTACTTCGTAAATGGGATGTGCAGAATTCTGGTAGAAAGCTTCTTCCAGTTCGCTTGGCAGAGTGTCACCAAACATGGCAACTGGTTGACCTCTCGGACTGATTAACACTCCACCAACGGAAGATTGGCTTTCACAAGCACCATCCGTGAACAAAATCCATGTCTCAAGAATTTTCTTTGAAACTTCGACAGGCTTGCTGGCTTCCACTCGATGCAAAATCTTTTCCAAGACCCCCCGGAGGTCATTTCCAACGGGCACCAAGGCTTTTGACTCAGACATGTACTTGCCCAAACTTGAAATGAGAAAATTGGCCTGTCGTCCACAAACGAAATTTTCAAACCACAAAAGTCGACCCCTGAGCCTCTCGATTGATTTGGCACTGCACTCGCCCTTCTCAAGCACGTCTCTCAATGACTCAGCAAGTTCTGTCCTCCTGGATTCCGTGTGCCCCACGAAGACCAATTTGTCAACCATACATTGCAAGTCAAAAACAACTCCAAGTGAATTGAAACGCATGTCAAACTGTGTGGCCTTCTTGCCCTCCTTGGCAAACAAAACTCCTAGCATGTCAAATAGGCATTCAGCTGCCCAGCTCGCATTTTTCGCACAATCTTCTCGGCTGATCAAGGTGTAGTCATCGTAGAATGCAGTCCAGGCCAATTTGAGCCCAGCCATACCTACATACCACAAGAACATGGATATGCGAAGAAAAGCAGCAACGCTCCCAGTCGCTCCAAAAGGTAGCGAGTTGACCATGAGAAGAATGAGCTCAGAGGCAGAAGGCTCACACGTAGCAACACGAATGCGTTGCCTGTCTTCCGTACATATCCCAAACTGTTTGTATGCGCTGCGCAGGTCAATTGTTTTTCCCCACATTTTGGGGTGCTGTTTATCCCCATTGGAATCCAGTGAGTACGCAAGGAGCGCGGCAATGTCGTCAATGCCAAAAATCTTCAACCTCTCGTTCATGCCAGTCGTTTGGTTGACTCCTGCAATGCTGAAGTCATCAATGACCCTCACCTTCTCCTTTTGTTGCAATCCAAAACGCATCGCCCAGGCCGCGTTGTCACCTGGTCCCTTGTCAACTTCCATCCATCCTTCTTCCAGTTCCTTGCTCGTCTCTGCACATGTGATTGCTGCCATCTCGTTGGAGCCGGCTGCTAAGACCTTGGCTTTGACATGTGCGTTCATCCCTTTGCTCAGCGACTGTAATGTGTCCACATCAAGGCTTGGTTCTTTGACCTCCTTCGGAAAAACATTTGAATCTGGCATCCATCCAGTGATGGGAAAGCCATGCAAGATATCGCTGACCAACCTCTTGTCCGGGTAGTCGAAAAAGTCGACCATTTCCTGCCACAACGCAAGTCTCTTTCCTTTGAGCAATCCACGCAAATGAACTGGCGCTTTGTTCAGCAACTCTGCATCTGCCGACTTGAGCTTTTGTGCCCTGTCAGTCCAGTATTTCACAAAATCGATTCTGTGTTTGAAAACAGTGTAAACGGGTTCTTCTCTGTTCCAGTCCACCACGCTCTTCAGGTCTTCGGGAAGCGATATGGCCACGCTTCTAGGATGGCCAACTTCCACTGCTCTTTTCAAGAAGTCCATCGGCTCTCTTGGTATTGCGACCACCACTTTTCCACATGCTAAGTCACGGGCAAAGTCTTGCTCAGCACGTTCGGCATCCATCAATACTTTGAAATTGGAATTTCTGATGCATCCCAGTTCTGCAAAAACATGTGCATATGAAAATTCATCCATTGTCTCATCAATTTGCTGCCCATTTTGCATTTTGATCGCATCCAGCTTTTTGGATAGCTCATGCTTTTTCACCTGCCTTTCAATCGAGTCCCGCACTTCACCCCACGTCAAAACTGAACGCGATTGTACACTGGATCCTTTTGGCAGAGTTTCCATAAACGGCTGCAAAAAATTGTCACATTGAGCATTGATAACCACATTGATGTATGTACCAAATTCAGAAACCAACGGTTTGACATGTTTGCCCCTGGGGAGTGCTCCAAGGACCACCCTGTTGAGTGTTTTACCATGAAGTTGTGCATGTTTGGGCACATCGTCGGTCACTACCGCACCTGCAGCCAGCACAATTGCAAGCACAATAGAAGCCATGCGTTCACATAGAAGCTCTGGATATGCAGCTTCTGAGTGCGTTGGGTAGTGGACTTTTCCGTTAATCACCGAAGGCGTCCATGGAGCATGCGAATGTTGTTTGTCGCAACGGAGCTCTAAGGCATCAAACCAATTCACATTGGTTGCGAAACATGTCAATTTGTCTCTGGAACCTCCATGTGCACAGTTGTGAAAAGTAATGTATTTCAATTGTGGAAACGAATGGAAAAGTGATTTGAAAGGAGAAGTTTTCCACATCAAACTGTTGGCCGGATTCTCAATGGTAATGGCAATGTTGCATTCGATAGCGACTTGAGCAATGAGAACTGTGGTTTCATACAACAAATTTGCTGCTTCAGTTCTCAACTTGTCAGTGCCTTTCAGCCACGGATATCCGTCTGGGTGATGGTCATCCCTCAGTGGTTTCGGCTCTTTGATGTTGAGGGCTTTAAGAAAGCGCAATCTCTTTCCCCTAGCCCGGCTAGCCGTTCCACACGGCGGTGCCATGTGCACGAGAGCTATCTGTTTAGCTCGTGCCTTGATGAAACGTAAAAGTGAGTTCACTTCTTCCAAATTGGACACGTCGAACTCCAAAACATTTTGACCTTCTGCCCTCTTTGAGGATTTGTCAAAAGCCAGCCCTTTGAACCCCTTTCGTTTGAAACTACGGGTCAGTCGAGCTGTTCCAGCAAAAAGCTCCAGCACATAAATGTCACTGAGCTTTTGCCCTGTAAACCATTTGTCACCTATTTGTGACTTGCTTGGTTCCTCACCAAGCGGTCTTTTGCGAGCTCTGTCAATTGGCTCCTCACCTTTGACTCTGCTCTCAGACTGCGTCTCGCTTCCAAGTCCTTCAGACTCTTGAAGCAGACCTTTAACGGTGCTCAGAGCCCCTGTGGTCTCAAGGTCCACGAGCTCTTCACCATCAAGTGAAACTGACTGAAACGAATTCTGACAAAATGTCTCCTCATGCTGTTGTTTCGCCTCTGCACGCCCTAGTCAGTTGTTACGCTTTTTCAAATTGCAAACCAACTGTGAGTGATTTGGTTTGTGACAAAATGCACAAACATGAAGTCCTTTGGCGCACTTTGCAACCTTTGCTCCACTGACAAGCGGTGCTTGACATCCACTCTCTAAATTGAATGCCCAACAAACGTTCTGCCCATCCTTCGTCATGGTCTCCATGCCTGCCAAAGCATCGGGCTTGCTCTTGTCTGACTTTTTCGATGCCTTGAACTTTTTCTTTGGCTGCGTCTTGGCTGTCGGCGCTGCCTTTGGAGCACCAACATTGGCACCTTGACTCGCAATCCCTGGACTGCTCTTGGCAAGCTGTGGCAAAGGTAATAAAAACATAGTCACTCTCGGGTCCGAGCGCAATCTCAGCACGTGTGCATCAAAAGGCGGTTCATCCGCACCCACTGCTGCAACCACTGCTCCTGTGAAGGCCTTTGACATTTCAGTCCACAACTGCTTGTCCGCTTTGATGAGCTGCTCCAACGTGACCTTTGCATGTCCTGGGGGAGGAGGTGTATTGAGAGTTGTCAGCAATTGGTTGATCCACTTCGATTGGCATTCCCAGCTGCTCAACCTAACTTGATCTAGGGCTAACGCCCTCCTCTGCAAACACCATTGGAGTTGGATCGTAGATCCACATTCAGCTTCCAGAGCACTGTCAGGTGCTGACAGCTTTAACGTCTGATGTTCGAGTTGTACTACCGATGGAAGGTTTTTCGCTCCATGTTGGATCTCTTGATCCCTTGAAGTCGCCTTGCTTGGCGATATCCATTGCACACAGTTTGTTTCTATCATGTTGTTCACAGTGTCCACCAAGTGATATGAAGGCTGCATCTCACCTTCGATGTCCACTCCAAGCAATCGTCTTTTTTGATCTGCTAGACGCGTCTGTTTTTCGATCACTGGGAGCTTCTGCTTTCCATCCTCCTGGTCACCGGTGACTCGTGCTTTGAGCTGTGCAACCACTAAAGTCGATGCCTCAAAATGCACCCTTCGGAAAGCACTATATGTAGCCATGTCATAACCTGGCTGTAAAACCCGGTCTGCAAACCCTCTAAAAGCATCGTCACTCGGCGGCGTCTGTGGAGTGCCGACTGCAAAAGCCAGCGCACTAAACGTTTTGATTCCACTGTTGGTGATGGCCAATCTAGCTGCTGCATTGGCCACCACTTCACGCAAGCGCTGCTCAAACGCAGCTTCGCTGTCAACTAGGGCCATGTCGGTCAAGCTGCACTGGTTCAACAAACTCAAAAAGTGAATGTCAATGTGACTGCATTAGTCATGCAAAAAAATCTGACATGTCGACCATGAACTCTTGAGATTACTCAAGCCTCTGCACCCAGCGGCTGTGTGAGCCCGTCTCACAAAGTTCCATGTCTCTGACATGTCATGGGTTGCAAACGTAAATCAACAACTTGCACACTGTCATTTGCGTACATGTTATTTGATTTCATCGCAACTTTGATCAATGAGTTTAAAAATCCACGTTTGTGCTCAGCGGACCGCCCTGGGATGCACTCCTTTTTGGTGGATGTTTTGCATAAAAAAGGAGTGCGAAAAGGCGGGTGTTGAATGTGTGCACTCAAGATTCATTGGTTCGATCTGCTTCTCACTCTTTTGGACCTGACCTCGTTTAAGGCTCCAACGCATCTGCTTCTTGCAGACAAGTGAGACTGCTTCCGAAACTGTTGGGTGCATGCCGAAAAAACATGAAAGTGAAGCAAATGAGTGACACGAAATGACAACTGCACAAACCCGAAAACATGACCTGCACCTTTGGCCTCAACTGCAACAAGTGTCATCTATGTTTGAAGCACTTCCAACAAATGCCACTGTCCCACCTTGGGTGGATGCCATCACATGTATGGAAGGCTCCCGGCTTGCGACCGCATTCGAAAATGCCTGGGGTCTTGTAGTTGACCAAGTGAAGGATCTTGGACTTGGTGTGCTGCCACATAGTGAATCCTTCAGGTGCAGTTGGTGGTTCAAAAGTCTTGCGTCCAGTGTCTTCAAAAGAAGTATCTGCCTCTTCTGTCTCTGAAACATCACTGCTAGACGTCTCTGTGCAAGCATCATTGATTTCGGTTTCACAGTTTTCTGGTATGACCTCAGGTAAGGCCTTAGAAGGCTCCACACTGGCTGACGTCTGAATCAACTCCCAAACGTTCAACTCACCTTCATCATCACTGATTTCAATTTTTGTTGCATCCTGAGTTGATTTCAAGCTCACATCGAGGCCGCCACCAGTGTTAGCCTTCTTCACCAATCTGCCACTGCGAGTGCAATCAGGCATGTATGTGCCTTCCCTGATTTCTGACAGCATTTCCCCTAAGATTTGAAGAGGACGTGCCATGCCATCCCTGCTGTATGTGAGTCCCATAGTGAAAGGTGACGTGTGGTACCCCAACAGCAACCTGTCCGGCATGTCCACACCACGCTTGGCTAAAAAGGATAGCATCGTACATTTCAATGAATGGCTGGAGACTTTGCGCTCACTCACATCATGATCACTGAGCTCCAACAAAGCCCTGAGCCAACGACCAGCTTCTTCTGAGTCAAGAGCACGCTTACCCGGCAAACCATTTTCCATAGGAGCGGGCATCAGGGGAAAACCATTTTCAAAACTGATTGATAACTCCTTTCTCACGTTTTCCCAAAGAACACCCCAGTTCTGTTCTGTGACTCCGACCGCTGGTGCAACTAATGGCAAGAACTGGTGCCTGTGCTGCAGAGCTCTCACCGTTTTGTGTAAACCCGTTAAGGCCTCAACGTAACACACAGTGTCCCCATCCCTGTCAAAGGTCAGCTTTGAGGAATGTTGTGCATCGCTCCACCTAGCCCTCGAGTACGTCACAAAAAGAACTGCACCACAAAACATTCGATCCCAAACTTCATGACCAAATTCCAGAATGTTGTGCAACTTGACAAGTTCAGAAACTCTAAGAGGACTGGCCTGCCGCTTCTGCGTTGGGGTGTCAGTTGTTGAAGCTCCCCAACATCTCCTGCCCTTCAAGAGCACATCACACTCTGTAACTCCCATGCAGTACCGTACAAATGCAATCGCTTCCAGAATGCCCTTAGATTTGGAGGCCGGGAATCCCTGTTGTCGCAATTTGCAAAGAATGCCATATAGTGCGGGTTCTGTGCAAGGAAATTCATGACCTACCAATTCCAGTTGTTCACACAAAAACTTCATGCTGTTTGCACGCTTAGTCAAAGTGCTTGGTGCTTTTCCGCGAAAAACATCTCCCAGCATAATCAATTGTGCATTGACACTGTCGCAACCTGAAAGACATTGCACAAATTCAATTTCACGTGTCCAGGACGATGAAATGACCAGCCAATGTTTGAGTGCTCTCTGCAAGTGTGCCTCACGTTTTTCCTGCCATGTAATATCTTCAGAGCTCTTGACGCAACTTCTGTAAAGAGGTTCAGCAAAAACTGAGGAACTCGGCAAACATTGTTTCTTGTAAATGTCAGCACTCGTTTCGTCCATGTGAGCAGTTTCATCAACAGGAACAGGACGTTTGAAGTTGTTTTCAAGTTTTGGTCCAAACGCGTCATCACCAAAAATGCACTTCCAAAAACCACTGTTCCAAATAGGCTCCACAGTATCTGATGCCAGGGCGTTCCACGCTGCACCAACTGCATGTCCAAAGTTAACATGGCTCACATGTTGAGCAGAGGCTTCAATTGGAGTAGACTCCACCTGGTCACCTTCTCCCACACTCAAGGCTGCTGCTGAAGGAAAGTGTAAACTCGAAGAAGCAGAACCAATCAAATTTGGATTGCCTTCCCCAGATTCCACAGAAACGTTGTCATCCACTTCAGAAGCCATTAAAATCCCCCATGCATCTTTTGCCACCGAGTGAAA
Source organism: Cladocopium goreaui (assembly GCA_947184155.2). NCBI lineage: Eukaryota > Dinophyceae > Suessiales > Symbiodiniaceae > Cladocopium > Cladocopium goreaui. Next base: position 243,409 of record CAMXCT020001347.1, read on the forward strand.
CAAAATACAAAGGGGAACCCTCCCACCACACCCTTAAGCCATAATGTTGCACACGCAACATATAATTACAACTGACTCACTTGGTTGAGTTAAGTTGTTGAAAGGTTGTGTGAAAAAATTTGTTTTGCAAGTTGTTGTTTCTGCGTAACATCCAAGATTAAATGTTTGCCACAGCTAACTCTTGTTTTTCAAACCAAGAGTTTTCAAAAATTGGATATAAGGTTTTCATCCCTCCGGGAGTAAAAAACTTCCTCCGGTTGTTGGTGAATCAGCCTTCTTCGGCTGAGTCGGCTGCGGGACTTTCTTGGATTAGTTGCAGGCAAAGGCAAAATCAGCATGATGACTCTCGGGTCGGTATTAACTTCTTGAAGTCCTCATTCAGAACCGGCTGTCGTTGACTGGCTTCAAAGACTTTGATTGCTGTTGCGCTAAGATGTTCCAAAGCTCTTTGTCTGCCCGTAAGAGCTGGTCCATTTTGACAGCAGCAAATCCTGCATGTACATCCTTGGTTAAGGTTTGAAGAAGCCAGTGCGCCTATTCTTCATGGTAGGCCCAGTCTAAAAACCCGCATTGGTCCATTGTGATCCCTCGCCTTTGCATCGCCCACGGCACTGAAGCTTCAACTCAGACCCCGCATCTGCTGTTGTTTCTACTGGCACCTGGGCCACCCTCAAGGTTGGTTGTTCAATCCGTAGTGTAGAGGCCGCTGGCTTGACGTTTGCTCGAATCTCAACTTCTCTCTTTCAGTATTTTGAGGGCGCTATCCATGTCTGCACTCCTGACTCTACCATTGCATTTGTAACATCCAACAGACGGTGGCTGGGTGCCAACTCTCCTGCTATCTTCAAGTCTGACAGCCTTTTCTTTTGAACCTCTAAACGTGATTGCTTCTCAGCCGCAGGAAATCTCTTAGTTAAACTGGTGGGGTCTGATGTGTCGGCCTTCACCTGCCCGTTGATCGACGCCACCATGAGAGTTGTAGCTTAACATGAAGCTTCCGGAGCAATGTATGTTGGCCCAGTGTAGGAGATTGGAGAAACCTTACTTCCCAAACTTTTGAACTGCTCATCTGTAGGCACCTTTCGTGTCGTGCCCAGAGTGAAAGCAAGGGTACTAAAATCTGTCACTCCCGAAGTGCTTGAACCAGCGAAAAGGTCTTCTCCTCCTTGCAGCTCTTTGTATTTCGCTCGAAGGCTGCCGTACTGTCAACTATGCTCATGGCTACAAAGCAGGAGGTGAAGTAAAGAAATATTTCAAGACTGACTTATGCAGTTCTATTTTGAGTTACCTTCACTTATCCTACATAAGTTAAGGTGAAGTATAAAACAAAGTAGGAATGTTTCCAATTCCATGAATGTGGCCACAAAGATTTCACCTATTGTGCACTCCGTTCATACTGGGCTGCGGACATGAATGCTGGTGAGTTGCGTGATTTGACATCAATGCCAACTCTTCCAGTGAAATAAAAAATTGAACATGTTTCCATGGCCCAGTGGTGCAACCGCAGCTCTCTGGAAAGAAATGATTACAAATCTCGCAACACGTGATCTCATGGGTTTACTCATGAAGAATTCGACATGATTTGCAAACAACTGTGAGTCCAGGATCACGTCGGTTCAGCTCTACTCCAACGTCCATTTTTCAATCCCTGACAGCATATGCACAGTTGTGGCAAACCTGGGTGTCATATCTTATGACCCTGTTCTCCCGCTAGTGAGCTTACCCTATCATCCTGTTGCACATGAAAACTCCCTTGCACCCAGGCCACGCAAGGCGGAGCGTTCTTATTTTCGGTGCTGCCAGAAGACGTAACCATCCGTTGGCATTGGCGGTCCGAACAGCCGGCCTTGGCTTTTTAGGAAGGTCTCCTCGCTCTCAGCTGAGGAGCTCGAGGCAGCCTCTTCGCTGATTTGAGTTTCTTCCTGTTTAACTTCTGACAGCTCAACTCCTGCAGTAAGGCCACCACTGTGAAGCTTGACAACTCAGGCCCCTTTTCAACTGGCTGGCAAACACATCTGCCACTCCTCGTTGATTCTGGCCGGAATGTTTCTTCACTGGTCGCCTTCAGCACCCTCTCAAGTTGCAGCAGGGGTAGCGCTGCTGCATCACGGTTGTACGTGTGAAGACGTTTGAATCCTCCCACATGATACGCCAATTGCAGTCTTGTTTCAGCGTCCAAACCAAACTTTGCTGCAAATGAGAGCATGGTTGCCTGCATGCTATGGGCAGACGCGCTTCTGTCAGGCAATTGCTCCCTTTTCTTAAATAGGCTTTTTCTGAGCCATCCACCGGCTTCCGACGCCGACAAAGGACTCAACTTTGGGGCACATTGGACTGAAGGAGCTGGCATGAGCGGGTGGTTAGGGGGCTCAGCAATGCCCAAGGACTTCCTTACCTGCAGCCACCTCTCATGAAGGATGGTGTGCAACCCGCATAGTTCATCCACGTTCAGAGGAGAGGCCGGTGCCTTACCTCCGAACAGGTCACTCAGCACTAAAATCTTGCCTATGGCTTCACTCTCATTGTCCAACTGTTGCCAAACTGTTGCATTGCGGTTGAAGGAAATTACAACAACAAGCCATCTCTTAAATACAGACTGCATCACGGATTCACATTCTTCTTGCCCAGGGACTTCAAGAATAAGTCTCACAACATCTGCAAAACTGTCGCTGACACTCTTAGGCAGGGACCTTTCCAGTTCACGTCGACACTCCGCAAGCTGTTCCACCCAAGAATCCAAGCAAGTTGATGGCTTTGGTTTGTAATATCCCACACTGCAAAATTCACTTTTCAAAAGAATACCATCCCCAAAGATAATCGACCAGATGACCTCATCCCAGATGGGCTTCGGTACCCAGGCATGCAATGACATTGGAGCAGTTGCAACACATGCATCAAGGTTCACATTGGAGAAGGTTTCCTGAGGTCCAAGCTGCTGACCACCTAGGGAAGCCGGTGAAGCCCCTAACTCATAACGTAGCCCTGGTGAGTCTACTTGCCCTGCCATCTGGTGCCCATCCAAATCAAGGTCTGATGGTGTTGCAGGCATTGTTGAGTCTCGTTCGGGTTCACACTCTTCTGGACGCAAGTTTTCCAAGTACTGGTCATAGTTACAAAACCCAAAATCACTTGTGTCTGCATTTCCATGAGTCGTAATGTCTACGTCCTGTGTCAGTGAATCAGAAATTGATTTAAAATGTCTCCAGTTGCAGCAAGCCAGAGGCCATACCCGCCTCCATCCCCCGTCTAAGCTGTAAGGCCTCCACTGTGTCGACCGCGCTCTCTTGAAGCGCCGAAGTTGGACTGCGCTTCTGGTGCAATCTGTATCCCATAAGAAACCACCAACAAAGTCTGTATCTGCGTGGCACAGCGGAGCCACGTCGTACCTTTGACTGAGGTGACCCTTAGTACCAACTGTGATATGAGCATACATGCTGCTGGTGAGGTGATGTTTTGCAGCAAAGATTGTTACAACCATGCACAGGACGTAGGAAACAGCACCCTTGTCGAGGACCTGATGGTGTGGTTGGCGCTGGGGTCGACGATGGAGCTTCGTGTGAAGAGGCTGCCGATGGAACAGTTGGGTCAGTTGTTCCAGCCTCATCAGCCACTTCAGGATCACCGATGTCTGCTGACACCGTGAGGGGGATGCCAAGACGTTTGGCCAGTTCGCACAAGATTGCAAGGGCGAAGGCCACTAACTGCTGTGTTGATAGCGATGGCACTTGTCGAAGGTCCATTGGCCGCCCCGAAAAGAAAATAGGGATGCCGCAACTAAAGAGGGTCCCACCCTCCCACCACTTAACCAAATTGTTACACGTCCAGAAATTCAGAGTTGTCACACTGATAAGAACAGAGGTGTGTTCACAGCACTGCAAAAACTGAGACAAAATTTGATGCGAGAACATCCCGATGAGCATTGCACACTGAACACAAACGCGTGACAACAAGGACGTTAACAGGTTTGGATTTAGGTTGTTTGTTGTGAAGGTTGACACTTAGATTAGAGTTACGCCAAGCCTAGAAGACAATACCTCCAGATTACCCCAGAGCCTTTGGCCTTACAAAGGGCCAAAGGCATGAAACCTTATTTGGAATAAAGGGACAATCCTTACCTCGTACCTCTGACGGAGGTGACCCATTCTGCTTCAAAAGAGAGGAGAACAATCGCAAGAACAAGCGATCTTTGTGTTGCAGCTTCACACGCCGACCCTCAGAGAAATCGCCCAAAGTTTTCAAACATCTCTTACCGGTACGGCCAAAAAGTTGGGCATCTGCGAACTGCATCCGCCCTCTGAGCCTCTGAGCCTGCTTGCAGTTCAGCGTACCTTCTTGCAAAACACTCTCAAGGTCGGCGCACAACTCTTCAACCCTGCCGGCAGTGTTGCAAATTGAAGCACGCCCTTCAAACGAGGCACCAAGGTCAAATGAAACCCCCAAAGCTTCGCATCTGGAGGAAAACGGCACACATTTATCTCCTGACTCCGCAAAGGCCCACCCCAGCAGCTTGAACAAATTTGAGATCGTGGCCTCCGTGTTGCTTGCTAGATTGGGCCGGCTGTAGGCGATAAAATCATCATAAAAGGATGTCCAAACCAAACGACATCCTACCACACCAATCCACCAAATTGCCCTCGAGAGGCGCAGGAATGAATGCACACTTCGAATTGATCCGAACGGCAAAACATTGCTGCGAAAAAATCTGACTTTGCCAGAAACAGGGTCAAATACCCTAATGCATGCATGGTCCCTACCAGATGAACTCAGACCCACTTGCCTGTACGCACTCTTAAGATCAAACGTCCTTACCAAAAGTTCAAGGGAGATCCCCGCATCCACGCAAGCATCAAACCAAAGCACCAAGACTGCGCATGCAATGTCCACTGTATGTAAAACTGGAGCTTCCACTGAAGTGACGCAAGAATTGACCCCTGACTCTGTATAATCGTCTATAAGACGCAGCTTCCCTTTCTTTTGAATCAAGCCAAAAAGCTTTGAAATAGACTGCCAAGACGGCACATCGTCATTTTCGAGAGGGCCCACCAACCATCCTTCAGCAACTTCACTCAGCGTTTTTTGCCAGACTTGGTTGTCCACTTCTGCATCGCCTGAGCTCTGAACATCCCGCTCAACTTTGCCGTGGATCCTTGTTGCATTGTTGTGTAGCTCATCCAAAGTGGACAAAGCTGGTGTAAGTTTGCCTGGCAGCATACCTGTGGCAGGAATCTCGCCTACAAGCTCACCTCCCTTACGCAGTTCGTCTACTACTCCTGGATCGGGAAAGCCCGTTGCAATGACCATTTCTTCAAACAAAAGAATACGTTTGGCCCGCACCGCACAGGCAACCACTGGGTCCATCGCTAGCTTCAAATCTAGCTCCGCTTGGTGCAAACGTTTAGCCCTTAAAGACCATTTGGCAAGAAATGTTGTCCTGATCTTGGCAATATCATATTCACTCGCAGACAGATTAAAACGTATTGCTTCAATCAAAGGCCCGGCACAGCATCTTCAACAGCCAGTGGGTGTTTGGACTCCAGGGCCCTGTAAACAAATTCTTTCTCACTCCACAACTTTCCAAACATTTGCAAAGTGACCACACAAGGAAACGGCAGCTTCGGCAAATCCTCAAATACCGCCTCAAACAACCATTGCATGCATTGTGTTTGTAAGGCCAAAGCAAGCTGCTGCACGTCCTCACCCCCCACTTGAAGGTTATGCAGTAGCTTTGTTGCAGTTAAATCCAGTGAAGCTGAAGGCCAAACTTGAACATCATTGTGCAAAAGCCTAACAAATTTGTATTTGAAATCCGGCAGAAAGGTTGCAACTTTGTTGGAGGCCGGTTGATTTTGCGCAAAGGTTCGCGCAGCCAAATTTCCAACAGTTGGCTGTGCTGGTTTGATACCAGCACGCAAGAAGGCCGCTGCAAAGGCTGAAGCTATTGCATCACAAAGAGCAGGAGGGTAATGCACCTCTAAAGCTGTTGCAAAAACCTTTCGATTGTTCTGCACTTGTCTGCCCCAAGGTTCATGAAAGTGATTGCCAGGACACACTTGGTTTACTGCACAAATTTCATTGAAGTTTGCAACCAGTTTAGTCCACTTAGGACGAGTGGAGCCATAGGCACATGCTTGGTGGACCTGCTCTATGTCAGCTGCCAGTGAGTCTCTGTCCAACCAAGGTGTAGTTCTCCAAAAGAGAGAGTCACGGGGATTCTCGCAAGCACAAAATTTGCCAAGTTTTGCACAAAGATCCTGACAAGCCGCAGTAAACTCATAAAGGCAGTTGGCTTGGCTAACGCGCAGGAAGTCCAGTTCAGTTAAATTTTGTAAGCCGTCAGGCTCATCCCAGGAGCGCAAAGGCTGCGGCAAATTAGGCTCGGCAGGATCTTGAATGTTGCGAGCCAGGCTTGCTGTCCCGCATGGAGGCGCAAGAAAGACGCCCCGAACTTGTGGTAAGGAAATCCAATCAAGCACTAGCTGCTGGTTGCAGCTCTGAGTCAAATCCAGTTTGGTGATCATCACCTTGGGTGATTTAGGGACAAACTTGTCGACTGCGATGACATCGTAGCCAAGCTTCTTGAAAGCTGCGCTAACGCCCGCAGTGCCGCAAAAAATCTCGAGCACCACTACGTGGGATGAAACTTCCAAGGCATGTTGTGGGCTGCCTAGTCACTCAGCTGTGCTAGGCATTTCTGCTTGGTGTGCGTCTTTGAATGCATGCGTTTTGAAGCATCCACCCTTGGAGCAGACGTGGCGCCCTTTTGGACAAGCACCCCCAACCGGGGCTTTTGTGCAATTGGCCAAGTTGAAGTCAAAGCATATCGGCCGATTCTTGGCGTCACGACCCACGCATCCTGCATATCCCTTTGGTGCAGCGTTTGAGCCAGATGATTTCGACTTTCCACCCTTATGTTTTCCTTTGCCCTTCTGATAAGGGTTCGAGCCTGTGGCATGCTCAGTCTGCTGACGTTTAGGCCCAAAGGTGTTCTCTTCCTTGGGTGCATGCTTTGGCAAGGGCACCAGGTGAAAAGCCGTGTTGTAGTCACGGAGGGCTTCTTCAAGCGCTGCATCAAGGGGCCTTACATTGTTGGCATCAGGCCTGATGTCAGGAACTCTATGTGACAGGAATGAGAAGACTTCCCTGTCAGCTCGCATGACCTGAGCTATTGTAGTGCTCTGAAACCCCACTGGCGGTTCAGATGTCAGGTGCTTCATCAGTCGTTCCACGTAAAGTTCATGAGATCTAAACGATATGAGGTTGCTGAATTCATACGCAAGGCCTCTCCTCCTCAAGCACATTGACAAGTGGAAAGTGGTTGAAATGGCTTCGTCAGGTACTGACTTCGTTTCCTTTATCGACAAAATTCCAGCGTCCAAACGTAGCTTCTTGTCACTCTTGCCTGCAGTGATTTCGTTTTCTCTGCTGGTGCAACGCGCCGGCTCGATGTACTTGAGAGTCCTTGATTCGAACTGGGCGCAGCACTCATCTAATAGACAATGAGAAGGCTCTCCTGTCCCATGAATGTTGAGCCCCTGAAGCCGGTTGCGCAGTTGTTCCAACCTGGCATTCTTTTCAGCAATGGGCACTGGGCGCGGCGCGGCATCTGTGGTCTCAACCGAAGAACGCACTGAGGAAGTGATGACGACCTCAGCCTCGAAGTGCAACCTGCGCATAGCAGCTGCTGGTCCCATTGCTAGAGGTACCCCTCCATTCACGTCAGTGACCCATTGGTCGAATGCAGCTTCCTCAAAATCAGAGCCTGGTCTAAACACTGCAAAGGCTAAGTGCCCAAGAGTTGTGACGCCATTTCTGGAAAGACTCTGCATAAATTCATTGGGCACTCCATAATCAGAAGCCCTCGACGCAAAATGCGCCTCACTGTCCATCAAACCTGCCATTGCCTTGAACCAAAGGTCTCAAAAGAAAAGGAGTGAGTGAATGGTGCCAGTATGAACGTGACAAGATCTGTATGAAGACAACTGCTACACTTTTCAAAGCTGGGGGTGTTCTGTGGCCTGTTGTTCAGGCTTCAGGGTCTGGCATGCCCTGAGCATACCACGCCTGTTGTTCAGGCGAAGGCTTATGACGCTTGGATTTCAGCAAAGGCATAATGGCAATGGACGAAGTCGTGTTGACGAGGATCGCGTCAAGCCACAGGTGAGTCACAAACTGCCAAAGGGTGGCAGTGGGCGTTGCAGTTTGTAACTCACCCAAAAAGAAAACATGGTTAACCACAATCAGCATGAGATAGTTGAGTGAAGTGACATTGAAGTGACCTGGAATGCGTTGAACTTGAAGTAACATGGTGCACACATAACCAAACGACCACTTGAACCAAGCAGCTGATGTGCATCCACATCTTGTATGCAGTGATAAGTCGCTATCATGTTTGACAGCTACATTATCAATTTTCCAACCGCTGCTGAGCCAACAAATATGATTGCGTCCAAACCTGTAACTGGACTTGGCATGTGCGTGACAAGATCTGTATGGGGACAGCTGCTGCGCGCAACGATGCAACACTTTTCAAAGCTGGGGGTGTTCTGTGGCCTGTTTTTCCCCCAACTTTCATAGAGTGCACGAGCTCATCCCAGCTGGCTGAAGGTCAAGCTTGCATTCTTCGGCGCCCATGTCTAAAAATTTCTGACAGCTAAATCTGGAGGGACCGCCAGAGAGATTTGAATCCGTTTCTTGCGTACCAAGGTGTGAGGTGTTTAGTGCACTCAAGTGCCATTGTCGCGCTGAGGATTTTCTTTGCAGTTTCATTTCTAGAGATGTCACGAACACCGTTGCTATCAGTGCAGATAACAACTGCATTCGTAACCCGGTCACCCCAAAGCAAGAAAGCGCAAAATAGTGCAAAGAATTCTTATTCGAGAATCGCCGTCTGTTTGCCTGAGGAATTGAGTACTGACACATTCGCATCAGACAACTTCTGTGAAAAGAAAAGAACTGGTTTCCCCACTGGAGTGAAGAGCACTGCACCAACACCTGCTGTAACACTGTTACACCAACATCATAACAAGCATCAGTCTGGATGAACCATGGTTCTGCTGATGACGGTTTGAGCTCGCGGGGACGGCCACCACTCAACAAGCTTCTCGCCAAGATCGCATCACCTGAGAGTGAACTTCCTCGGGAGGAATACGCATGGTTCGAAATGGCTGCAAGTGAGCATATTGCAACCCTTCCAAAAACATTTCCAAAAGTGAATTCAAGCCGCCCCCTAAGTCGCAAAGCCTCTTGCTTTGTCATATGCAGTGTCGACACATCGATGTTGACTATAGGGCCTGAAAAACATAGTACAAAAAGGAGGAGCCTTATCGCCAGACTCTGAGAAAGCCCATCCAAGAAGTTTGAAGCACATGTGACCGCAAGAGGTGATGGAATTACACTCAGAAGTTAAGACATACCACAAACTGTGGGAGATACAAAGAAAAGCGTGCGCTGAACGCACCGACCCGAATGGCAGGGTCTTCATCCGAAACCCAACCAACTCAAGCGTACTTGGCTTCTGAACAATGAAGTGGGCATACTTCTTTGATGTTGGTTTAACAGCGCACTGCCTGTAAGCCCAACTAAACCAAAAGTTCTACCAACCCAAGGTTCATCATTTGAGATGGCTGACATCAAGTGTACGCACATTGCTGCAAAAACATCTATCGTGTGAGCTTTGGACTCTCACAAGTCTGAACGCAACTGTTCACAGATGACTGCTCCTTGCTGTATTCCAAATCTCCGGTTCAGTGGACAGTCACCAGGGGGGTGTCCTTCAGGGCAATCGGCCTTCTAGCAGGCCAGAGCTCTCTTAACCCATCGTTTGTCCCAAACCGGGACAATGAAATCAGCACCACCGGAGCCAGCAAACTGCTTTATCGCATTACGGGTTCGCGTGCACTTAACAAACATAAACGATATACATATATATCAAACAAAACCAAAACTTAAAATGACTCACGGCTGAAAGTGCAAAACACGACAACTGACATCTTGAAAGCCACTCACCGCAAACTTTTTTCTTCTCCATTTGCTGTTGAAAAAGGGGCAGATCCAAGCGTGCATTCGCACTTCCGGTCCGGTTTCTTTGAACGAAAACGTCTGTTGTATCCATTCGGCTTCTGGTCCTTCGACCAACGGGGTTTTATTTGCCTGACTTTTCAGGCAACTGTGCACTGTGCTTTCAGTGCTTACCCAATCACCCCGGACTCGCTGGGTGGGAAATATAACGTAGTGCATATAGGGCGGGTCGCGAGTCCAAAGATTAAGACTGCACCCTCCCACCCAACCCTGGTCTGAGGCGTGCGAGGTGGACATAAACTGAATGAATATCCGGAAGTAAAATTGCAGTGCACACAGAAAAAACAGTTGTTAAAATCACCTTTGTGAAAAGAGAAAGAAGCGACAAAACGCAAGAGGGTTGTTGAGACCAAACTCAAACAACGACAGCAACAACTGTTTTCTTCTGTTTAAAGAAAACTTGTCAAGCGCCAAAGAAAAAATTTGGACCCCTCCAAAATTGTTTTCTTTTCTTTGAACCCTTCTTTAACGATAAAGTATCATCACCTTCGGTGAAATGGCACTTATCACATTACGGGTTCGCGTGCGCTTAACAAACATAAACGATATACATATATATCAAACAAAACCAAAACTTAAAATGACTCACGGCTGAAAGTGCAAAACACGACAACTGACATCTTGAAAGCCACTCACCGCAAACTTTTTTCTTCTCCATTTGCTGTTGAAAAAGGGGCAGATCCAAGCGTGCATTCGCACTTCCGGTTTCTTTGAACGAAAACCGTCTGTTGTATCCATTCGGCTTCTGGTCCTTCGACCAACGGGTTTTTATTTGCCTGACTTTTCAGGCAACTGTGCACTGTGCTTTCAGTGCTTACCCAATCACCCCATTTCAACACTGACAGTAAGCTTCTGAAAGCTTTCAAGTGCTTAAAGGGCCATCGCGTAGCACGGTTGCGACTGAATGGCATAAGAGTAGGCTTCGAATTCGAGCCTCGAGGCATCATCTGAAGGATTGCTCTTTGATGGCACTCTTGAGTACCAATTTCTTGTTGGTATCTTCACATCCAACTCAGCATTTAACTGCAGCAAGCAAAAGTTGTCCAAGACAGGGGAATAATTCCTGACCAAAGCCATTCTTGCAGAATCGTTATCAAGGAACCACAGTATGCTTCTGTTCTCAATCACTTGTTTCCAAGTCTCTTTTGCAACAAGCACCGGAAAGATCTCGGCTTGTGAAATCACTTGCTTCCTCCCTGATCGTTTCCAAAAGGCAACGAATGGGTCAGGTATGTGATCCCCAAAGAAAAGGCCTGGGAAGACCATGGATCCAGCAACACAGCTCCATGGGTAACTTTGCAAAAATCTTCCTCCGCAGCACCGTCCGTAAAGATAAGGACTGGTGGAATGTTGTTCCAGGCCTCCACCACTCTAGGTCTTGATTGCAACAATAAACTCAAGGCATGCGAGGTTGCATGGACCAGCTCCGGATTGATCTTCACCAATGGTCCCATCCCACTGAGTCTGTGCAGGATTTGGCATGCCAACTGTGTACACCGTCCGTACGTCTGTCCAGCGGCATAGAGCAAACGGCCTTTCAACGACTCTATTTTTGTCCTGGACATTGACGACCCAAGACACTGTTGTAATTCTTGTACTTGCAGCTTCAATTGTTCCAACCGGGTCTCCTTGTTGCGGACCTCGATCACACCCGAGCTACTCATGGGAAAAGCCACAACTGCTCTTAGGATCTCGAAGGACTTGCTGAAAGGCCGTCGTTTGTCCTCGCCTGTAGAAATTTTCCATCCCAAAAGTTCCACAACCAGCTCTGCCGTCTTCCATGCGGAGCTTGTGAGTAGCCCCGACTCAATTTGTCAGAAATCGTCAAAGAAATTGGTGACCACCAGTTCGAACAACTTGGCCAGGATTGTACGCAAGGCACGAGCCGCCCGGTTAAAGGCTAACACCGAGCTTATGGAACCGAATGGAAGCGCAATCGCTTCGAAAAAGTAAACTTGGCCATCATGGGGATTGAGCACCGCCAACACCGACGCCCAGGAGTCATCTGGGTGCCTTACAAGTTGTTTATACGCCTGTTTAAGGTCCAGGCAGCGACCATAAAGGTCTGAACACTCACCTTGTTGCCAGGATCGTGCAGTGTGCCCTTGCGCAACTCCCTCGCCAGTCGGAAGCTGCCACGAAGACCCATCTTGGGATGCTCCTAGAAAAAACCTTGCAGTTGCACAAATATTGTCAATGCCCTCCAAGTCTATCTTCTCGTGGCATGTAACTGTAGCATTGATGAGGTACTGCGAGAAGTCATCAACTGGGCGAATTTTTCCGCCTTGCCTGACACCAAAACGTTTCGCCGGTATCCAGTGTGCACCTTGTCTTTGGGTGATCTGTTCAGCGTCAAATGGCCCCTGTACCCATTTCTTGTCATCAGCACATTGCTCCAGCGTTTCTGCCCAAACTGCTTCAGCTACCTCTCGATCATCTGCAATCTTCATTCAAACTGGCAGCAACGGGTCTCTCCCGAGGGCCTGGAGCAGCAACGTTTTTCTGCTCCACTGATGAAACGCCCGATCCTTCGACCGGCTCTGTGGAAACAGGCTTGCCCTGCATGATCTCCACTGAAGGTGACTCCTCGGTTACCTTTGCAACGCCAGGAGTCATTGTCGACTGCTCGACAACTTGTGAGACCTTCGCCTCTGAACTGCTCAGCAAGGTTTTGCTGAGTCACGATGCCTTGTCATGATTCAGGAAGTTGTGGGACGAAGCAAAGCATCCTGGTTTGCAACACACGTGACGTCCTCTCTTGCAGACCTTCTCATGACATGTTCCCAAGTTGTACCCGTAGCAAATTGCACGGCCTTCCGAATCAACTGGTGTGCCCCCTCTCAGCTGCGAGGGCATCGGTGTTTTGGCCCATCTCTTGTTGCGAAGTTTGTCAAACTTCCCACCCTTCGGCTGCCCTTTCTTGTCGGGCTGGGGGTGTGTTTTCTTTGGTCCCCCAGCATTGTTGTTGTTGCTCGAGGATGGCTTCTCTGAAATTGCTGAACGAGGAGTAGGCATGAGGAGCCACATCACCGAAGGCATTTTGAGAACTTCAGGTACATGTACATCAAGCGGTAACTCGCCTGTAGGACCAAGTGGTAGCCCTGACCGAGTTCTTTCAGCCAATCTCAAGTGCACTTGTCTGTCAGCTGCTGCAAGTTGTGCCAGTGTTGTGGCTTTGAATCCATCAAGGGGGTCCTTCTGAAGTTCATTGAACAGCAGGTTGATGATTGTATCGTGCACCTCATAGCTCATCAGCTTGGCCAATTCGTAGGCCGCACCTCTACTGCGAAGTGCATTGAGCACGTCAAGCTCACTCCCAACGTTGCATTGGAGAGAGCTTTCAGCATCTGCTTGCTTGATGTTGCCTGCTGCATCGGCTTTCCAAATTTTCAAACTGCTTTGTTCTTTCAAGTTGTTCAGTTCTGCAGACCTGCTTGTACATCGAGACCATTCAATGTACCTGAGCCTTCCATCGTCCAAACATTGAGCCACACTATTGATGAGAGTGTGACTGGGCTCAAGGACACTCTCAATCTTCAACGGTGCAAGCTTGCGCTCAAGTGCTGAGAAACGAGATGCAATCTCTTGGACTGGCAACTTCTTTGGGCCATCTGTTTCGTTTGTATCAGCTTTTCGTCTCAGCTCAGTTGCAGTAAGAGTATAACTTTCAAACAACAGCCTCCGCAACAGCGAAGCCTCTGCATGGTGTGCATCACCTAGCACTGGCACCGACACCTTGTTGTCGAAATCATCATCTGAAATCTGAGCAGGATTTGTGCTCACTGAGAAGGCATAGCTACCAAATGTATTCCACCCTTTGGCTTTCAGAGAGTTCATCGTCTCTTCAGACAATTTGATTTCAACGCATCTTGCTCTGAAAACAACTTCACTGTCAACGTAAGAGATGGGTCTCTCACCGTTGCGCACAGAGCACAGTTGTTCTACTTAAAACAAACATGAAAATAACGTGAAAGCAAATCTGAATTCACTCAAATCACGATGGCACGATGAAAACGACATGCAATCAAGACCCTTGTTTTGTCTCGAACATGAAACATGCAGTTGACCCAAATCCTCAACTCCTTGAGAGGGCACTTCTGCCCTAGAGTGGTGCGTCCACCAAAACTCTGTTGCTCACTTCAAGCAATTGAAAATTTACTGCATGTGATTCAAACTGCACTGTGATTTTCTCACCCGATGCCACACTTGATTTAAAAAAACGAAAGGTTTGTGAACGAGTTTCACGTTTGAAATCGTCTGCAATGTTAATTTCCACTTCGGCCGGCCCAAGAAACCGACCCCCCCAAGTGGAGAAAATTTCCACAAAAACCCAAGGAAAAACACCTCGTTTTGGTGACTTCGTGGGGTCCATTTTCACCAGCTTGGGAAAGGCCAATCAAAGTGGAACATTGCCAGTCTGCAACGTTTCACTGCACAAAAGGAATCACAACAAACATGTAGACCGCAAACCTTGACCTTTAGCCTTGAGATGAAGTCATGACCAGTTTCACGTTTGACAACTGAAAGGCAGCAATGCAATCTTTTGCACATCCGAGAGGGGTCCAGACGTTCGACCACTGCCACTGCTACGTCATCCATTGGAGCTGTTGTCATCAGCGTCCAAACTCCATCCAAAACAGGTCAAACATCCATGTGCAGTGAAGGCAGGTACATGTGAAAGCAACTCATAATTTGCATTGCACTTTCTACCGCATTTGAAAATGGAAACACCAAGCAGGTTCTTGTCAACCAGGTGCAACTTCTTTGACTTCAAATGCCTATAACAAGTTTTCCCTGCTATGTCCGAGGGCGCAACCAAATCACGGGCGTTGTGCTCCCCGTCGAGTTCGACCCTTCTTTCGGCGTCGTCTGAATCACTGTCATCATCGCATGAAGAACTCATTGAATCAGACATGTCACTTACATCACTCAAATCTGGTTGCAACGGATCATCCTTTGTGCTGTAAATCTCAGGCAATTTGAAAAGACGAAGTTGATCTAATGTCATGTCATCATCAAAACCTGGAAGCTTGTCGAGCTCTGACTCCAGCTGGGGTCCAGGCCGTGGAGAAACATCCGGCTTGTTCCCAGAAACTCCAAAACCACTTTGAATCGCATCACTCAACACTTGACAATGCATTCCAACTTGCATATCATGTTTGTCAAGGCCATGACTGTTGGATTGTTCTGCAGCCAGTTTCACGGCCTCCTCAAGTGTATAAGCTCCTGACCATCGCCTGGAACGAGACATATGGGGTGACAAGATTCCTGACCTGATTGCAATGAAAATAGCCTCAATCTGCCTCAGAATTGGTGACGCAGCATCACGTGAATATTCCAATGCACTTTTGTCTCCTGGAACAACATGATACCCAGCAAGTCTACGCAAGGACAAGCTCACATTTGCTTTTGACATCCATGAAAGAATAGTCGCTTTTGCTGAGTGAGTGGCAACGTTCTGCAAACTGGTAGGTGATAGAGGTCGCAATAGTTCCCTCAACCATACACTAGCTTCTGACGATGTGAGTGGCTGCAACGACCATCCACCCCCTGACACAGGGCACGGCATCGTAGGTTGTGACATGCTCGCACACAGTCCAGCTTTGGCCCGGTGTTCCAACCAGCCACTCACTCAGTCCAGACCTGTCAGACCTGGAACAACGCCTGCAACAGGAAGTAGTCTTACTACATGAGTCCTCTGTTTCTTGGCAGTCTTGTGATGATACAAAGCAGCTTCAACGAATCCACGACCTTCATGGACATCAAGCCGAAGTAATAATCTCCTCAGGCCAACTCATCGCTTGGCTAATCTCGGTGGCGAGACGTTCAGATGCAAGCATACTCCAAGACCTCAAAGCTTGGATATATGAGTAAAATCCTTCAATCTCCTGTTCTCTTGTTGTCCAAGACTTGGTGTCAGGTGCTGGTGGATTCGGCGACCACTTTTCACTTTTACTGAAAACATCAACTTCATCCCGATTGGAATGTCTTTCGTGTATTGGGCTCCCTAAACGGTTGAAACTACCACCCTGACCCGAACCATAAGATTCTCCAAAACTTTGGGGATTCTCAACACCTGTCAAAACTGTTTGCTGAAGGTTTTCACGGCGTTCCAAGACAGCAAGTCGGTTTGAAACCTCAGATTGAAAGTTTGACATCGTTTGCATCATCTGGTTCATCTGAGCCATCATGACACTCATGGGTTCCATGTTACCAACTGGCATTTGTTGTTGAAATAATGACCCCTGCACAAACGGCACAGACATCACCGGATCAACACCTCTAGCCTTAGCAACAGGTCTACCATTAGAGCTCGACTCACCAGGACTCGACGGCACCCTGACTCTCGTGGCATCTCCCGGCAACACAAGTACAGTCCCAAGACCACCCCCACTACCTGGACCCACAACCTGAGTGCAGAAACCTGGAGGCACATTACCTGGCACAGCACAACCAGCATCACCTGGTTGACGACCCGTCCCAGCACAATTCGCCCATGGATCGGCAGGCACCCGAAACTGACTTCCCCTTTCAGGAGACGACATAGCACCCCTCTCAAGGTCACCACCCCGACCAGCCATGTCACACACAGTCCCGTGGAGTAGCTTCGGACGCCCCGTAGGGCTCCGCTACCACGTAGAAAATCAAAACCGATTTCGCCAAAAGTTTACGCGCAGTTACTTAACACAAAACGAAAACGCAAGGTTCACGAAGTGTCAAAACCAATGGCCTCACTCAGTCTGATCCCTTTTCCGTTTGCACTCCACAGTCTGTCCAGCAGCAGGTTAGCAGTTCCACACGGTCACCACAAACCAAAACAAGGACGTGAGGTGTCCTATACTAACTCTTCACAGTTTCACAAGGTTTCACCTTGAGCCAAGTGTTTAAAGGTTGAGTTAGTTCCAAAAACTGTTTCCTTTCTCCTTCTATTTCTTCTTCCACAAACAAGAGGCAGACAACACACACCAATGGATGTGTTTGTCCCCTTCAGACGTCAGTCTCTCAACACGGTTGAGTTAAGACGTAGCTCGAAGCTACCTGAATGACTGACATGTGTCATCATTAGGAGGCAAAACAACATCCAATAGAGCGATGAAGTCGCCACCTGCCAAAGATCACAGGAAACAAACATTGACACTCTCAAACTGCAACACTTCAGTTCACACTGCCGTTCAGACTTTTTTAGTTCCACCAAAATAGGGAATTCAAACTCGTTCGGTCAAAACAAAATAGGTCACGAATTCTGTTTGCTGAAAACTGATTCCAGCAACTTCACGTTGTCAATGACAAACCAACCTACTTGGTTCAAAACTTCTAATCTGTACTCAAGGCATCGGAAAGTATCGATTCCGGCCAATTTGGTCTCAAACAACATAAAGATAGGATTCCACGTTGTAGTTCCGCAACTGCAACATCGAAATTCACAAGCTCGTAGATTGCTCGGAGGTCAATGGTTGTAAAAACATGACATCCCAAATTCACAATTCTCCATATTCCAATGTCATAGTTGGAACACCTACTGTCGACTGTATGACACTTTCCAATAAGAAATTCAGATCGTTGATGGTGATCTCACCAACCATGTCAATGCACCAAATTGACTGCAACGTCATTGTCAATGTCTCACGACTGCAACAACTACAAATATTCATCTCGCACCAAAACTCTGCTAATCTCCCTGTCTGTCCCCCTCTGCCTGTCCTGACGCTTCTGCTCTCTGTTTGTCTCTTCTTTTTGGTGCTGTGTCTGTTATTTTCTGTGTGGCTCTCCTTCTGTGTCTCCTGTCCGCCTGAGGCCCTGCTGGAGATCGTCCTAGGCCGCTGGCTACCCTCATGGCTGCTGGGGGGGTGCAGTGTACTGCGCAGCAGTGCAGCGAGAGGAACTGGCCTGTCCGGAACCGCTCTGCTCTGCTGCCTAGGGCGCCTGTGTGCAGCAAAGCCTGCTTTCATGGCTCGTTCTGGAGTTGGCATCAGTAACTTCTGTGCGTCTGCGGCTGTTGATTGGAAACACTGGTCACATGCGTCCAATCAGATTGACCAGAGCTACCAGCACTCTGGGTCTGTCGAAATGCCAGCAATCCTCTACACAGTGTCCGGCCTTGCAAACAAACAAACTTTTCCTTTGCCCTGGCTTTGTCCTGACTTCTCTTTTCCTTTTCCTCCCTGGCATCCAGCCAGCTGATGACGAGCTTTGCCTCCACCAGTGCTACGCGTGTTGGCCTGAAATTGTTCTTCATCTGAGTAAGTCAACACGTTGACGTGCAACACGTTGACGTGCAACACGTTGACGTGGGTACAATGCGGTATAGGATCAAACAAAAACCACACAAAAAAAACTCAAGACCTGACCCAAACCATGCAGAACGCGAGTAGCCACCGCCCAATTAGGTGTCCTCGTGGCACAGTTGGTAGGGCGTCGTTCCTGACGACGCTGACAGACTGCCGGGTGGTTCGATTCCCCACTGGTCCGCGACTAAGCCTCAAGTGGTGACCCGCCGAAAGGCAAAGGGCGCCGACCAAAAAAAAATAAGGGGTGGCAACATACCCGAAGCCCAGCTTGAAACTCAGGTCGTGGTGAAACAATGCAAAGAAGGAGGCAACTTGTGAGACCATGAAGAAAACCAGGTCCGTAAGTGGTTACAGGAATCCAAGAGCGCGCTTGCTCAGCCATCTGCTAGCTGAGCGACTTGTTGAAGAAGTCGTCCACTGCAATCGTGACAGAGTTGCCCTCCAACTGCGATTTTCATACTGACAGTGGAGCTGATGCAGCCACCTTTCCAGCTTCATTTGGTTTGTCATGTTCAAAAGTCGCTGATGAAACTGTTGTTTTGCATGATGCCGGAGAGTTGAGAACATGTGACATGCGCCTCATCCATCCAGGAATAACTGCGAGTGGAGGAGCATTTGCAACCTCTTTACATCAACGCTGCCAAAGCTGATAGGTTGGACATTGGATGAGCGAAATGGAGTGGGACACCATCACAGCAATTGTTTTCAAATCCCAGAGACACCTGAACCATCATCACTGACGAGAACGATCCAGTTGTCATGGGTTTCAAGCTGTTGGGGACGATTCACCTTTGTTTGAGCATGTTGACGGACAAGAAGTGCCTGAATATCATGGTGGCACTCGAAGATGATGTTCTTAGGATTGAAATTGGAGGTGAACCTTCAGCCGAAAGTATTCCAGTGCCCTTGAGGGACGCTGTCATGGCGCCGTCGCCAACTGACATGGTGCTTGTAAACGGTGTTGAACTTACTGCTCAAAGTGCCTTTAGGAAATTTAAACGATCGCCAGCCTGGTGATGACTGACTCTGCCAGTGGATATGTCCACATCACACCCTTGCATAGTAAGAATCAATGGAACCTCATGGTTCAAGAGCTTATGTTTGCTGGAATTCTGGGTCATGCTGAGCTGACATTCCGCTGTGACAAGGCGGGATACCACATTCTTACAGCAAATTGTCAATCACCAAAAAATCAAAGCACACTTTGACCACTCTGGATAACACTACCCCTGATCGATCATGGGTACTTCGTGGCAAATCATACTAGTACAATTGTAATAAAATAGTGATCAAGTCAGTATTAGCTAGATTAAAACTTAGTTGGTGAAAAAAAACATGGAAACTCCATGGCTGATCACTGTTGAATTCGCGGCTTATCAGTTGATAATAGCAATGACCTACAATAACCAGCCACAATGGTTGATAGGCGATTATGGAAGCAGCTGCCGACCAAGAAATCTGTTGGAGCTGCCCACTGTCAGCGCGCCATGTTTGATTTGTGTGAGTTCATCACAATGCTCGAACCAAAGGTTAAAAAAAGAGGTACTGAGAAAGCTAAGTTTTTGCCTAGGCGTTTTTTGGTAGTTGCAGGCGATGGCTTTCAATGGAAGAAGGTTTAAAAAAGGGAAACTGAGAAAGTTAAGTCTTTGCCTAGGCGTTGAGTTGCGGGCGATGGCTTTCAATGGAAGAAGGTTCAAAAAAAGTTTCTCAGAAAGTTAAGTTCTTGCCCAGGCGTTTTTTGGTAGTTGCGAGCAATGGCTTTCAATGGAAGGTTTAAAAAAGAGGTACTGAGATAGTTAAGTTTTTGCCTAAGATTTTTTTGGTAGTCAACACGCAGAGCGGCAGAGCTTGTGTGCGAACATTGCAGCGGCAATCGAATGTTTGGGATTGAAATGAGTCAGCAGTTTTTTTTGTCAAATGATGGTGGTTTCTACAGGTTTCCAAAACCGATTAAAAACTACAATACCCATTTTAAAGCAAGTTAAACCTACTAAAAACTACAGTACCCGTTTTAAAGCAAGTGCTGCCTGGTGAAGTGATGCCTGGCATCTGTTCCAAAAGTCATTCTAAACCCAGGAAGGGGTGCAAGTCGGAAAGAGATTTTGTGCTATGAAAGGGTCATTTTAAAGTAAAAACGAATTCCATTCTAAAGCGGCTGTGCTTGTGAACCAGAAATAGTTGCTACAAAATAAATGCACCACTTCACGCCCAAAATTCAAACATGGATATACATACAGCATGACTTAAATGTAGCAGCATGACTTAAATTCAAGCCGAACATAGTCGCTCGAAGTCTGGAAGTTCGAATCTCCGATTCGGGCCCCGGATTCGGGGCCCGGATTCGGGGCCCGGATTCGGAGCCTAATCTCCTTAAAATACACTTGGCGGGTATATGGTATGCCTAAGAGATGTAGCAAGCATGATTTAAACTTAAGTTGAGTGTAGTCGCTCCAAGTTCGAACCTCTGATTCGGGCCCCGGATTCGGGCCCCGGATTCGGGCCGGATGGGGAGCCCAATCTCCATGAAATGGGTATATCGTATATGCAGCCTTGCAAACTATGCCTTAGAAATGTAACAAGCATGGGTTAATTCAAGTTGAGTGTAGTTGCCTGATGTTCGAAGATTCGGGCCCCGGATTCGGGCCCCGGATGGGGAGCCCAATCTCCATGAAATGGGTATATGGTAAGTGCAGCCTTGCAAACTATGCCTTAGAGATGTAACAAGCATGGTTCAAATTCAAGTTGGGTGTAGTCGCCTGATGTTCGAAGATTCGGGCCCCGAATGGGGAGTCCAATCTCCATGAAATGGGTATATGGTAAGTGCAGCCTTGCAAACTATGCCTTAGAGATGTAACAAGCATGGTTCAAATTCAAGTTGAGCGTAGTCGCCTGATGTTCGAAGATTCGGGCCCCGGATTCGGGGCCCGGATGGGGAGCCCAATCTCCATGAAATGGGTATATTGTACGTGCAGCCTTGCAAACTATGCCTCAGAGATGTAACAAGCATGGTTCAAATTCAAGTTGAGTGTAGTCGCCTGATGTTCGAAGATTCGGGCCCCGGATTCGGGGCCCGGATTCTCCATGGGGCCTCGATGGGGAGCCCAATCTCCATGACATGGGTAACCTTGCAAAGTATGCCTTAGAAATGTAACAAACATGGTTTAAATTCAAGTTGAGTGTAGTCGCCCGATTTGTTCGAAGCTTTGGTTCGGGGCCCGGATTCGGGGCCCGATTCGGAGCCCAAGCTCCACGAAACAAATGCAGGTATATACTGCTAAGATCAATTGGTATGCACAGCGTTGAACAATGCCTGTCAGGGATGTAGCAAGCAAGACATGCAAGCTCTGCGCATTTACTCGAAGTTCTAGCCTCCAATTCGGGCCCCTGTCTTGTCATTTTTCTTGGGTTGTCGACATTCTGCAGGCTAGAGATAGCAGGATCGCGTGCTTCTCGACAGAGCTCGGTGGCCTAGAATTTCCAGAAGTGTCATGTTGCGTCATCAGTCATGCGTGGTCACCGACTCTTCTGATTATCTGACCTTGGAACATGTGGGAATGCCTCCGCCGCATCCTTTGCCACTTTTCCATTTCAAACAAGGATTTTGCGCAGTCTGCTAGGATGAACACGGACCAGTAGAACCTCCCTTGCTAGGGCTACATCTCCAGGAATCACGCCAAGTTAGTACTTGCGTGTTTTTCATGGATGACTCATTGTTTGAATCACTGCCGCGTCCAACCATTGATGGCCATGGACAAGCAGGTATATAGTAAAGGTTCTCAGGCTCAGAGCTTCAGCATGTCCACCTGCCGCCAGAGCAAGACATCGAAGAGCGATGCTGCGGGCAGGAGCAAGTCAAAGAGATCATCAGAGCAGGTTGTTGCGGACACACCCGTGAAGAAGGATGATGAGCAGAAAAAAAGCTGCCCACAAAAAGCAACTTGGAGTTTTCAACCCAAACCCGCAAGAGTCCTTAGCCATGCTCTGGCCCAGCCATACGGGATGCCATATTGACGAACTGAATAATGTTGGGTATGAGGCATTTCATATTGCATACACTCTATATTCCAAAACATCTGTCAAAGTTTTGCGGTCCGCAATGCGGCCTCAGGTATGAGAGCCGAAGAAAAAATCTTAGATATCGTTTGAGTGCTGAAGACTACCAAAAGATCCAGGGCTATGATGATCTGCAGAAGCAGCTGGATGAGGCGAAGGCGCTGTTGGCCCAATGTCAGGACCCGCAAGGATTGGTGAAGAGTTTGCAGGAATCCGCTGAGCGCATACGGCTTCTCGAAAAAGAGAATGTGGACTTGTCTCGGATTTTGACAAACTATGTCTCGAACCCTGCTATGCTTCCTTGCAGAGCTGGAGATGCCTCAATCAAAAGGGAGGTTCTAGTCAAGAGGGAGGTTCCATGATAGACTGTGCAGGGCGTCCAGGAGGTGTTCATTTGGGGTGTCCTGCATCATTTTCGGCAAGTCAGGACAGGGGCCGTACACCAGTGACCTTGGACAACAGAGCTTCCGAAGACCTGTTAGGGGTGGAAAAAAAAATATGCCTTCCATTGCCTTCCATTACACTAACTTGGTCGAAGCAATCAGAATAACTGCAACATGCGTTGTTGGGCTGGTTCATGAGATCTTGAATTCTTTGCAGTCACGGCTGCGCATTTCTTCTTTGATTTTTTGCTGGTTGTCTGTAATGCAATTTCCTTGGCAGCACATCCAGGTTGGTGAGCCTTCCGTGACTATGGGATGGAAAACCTGTGACAAGAAGGTGCTGACCTTCTGGTTTCCATGGTATTCTGTGGCCTGAAGCCTCTTAAGTATGATGAGACTCACTGTAGAACATTGTATATATTGTTCCAAATATTTGCCTGAACGGACCCCTTTTTTGCCAGCTGTATCTGATACAGCTGGTTGAAAGCCCCACTTGTAGAGCCATGTTGGGCCATGTTGAGGCCTATATTGGCAGGATGATGCCTCTACGGACCCCTTTTTTGCCAGCTGTATCTGATACAGCTGGTTGAAAGCCCCACTTGTAGAGCCAACTTGGGCCATGTTGAGGCCTATATTGGCAGGATGATGCCTCTACGGACCCCTTTTTTGCCAGCTGTATCTGATACAGCTGGTTGAAAGCCCCACTTGTAGAGCCAACTTAGGCCATGTTGAGGCCTAAATTGGTCTTGGGCTCATCTTGGGTCCATGTTGGGCCCATGTTGGACGTTTGGAGGCCTTTGTTGGAGACAACCGTCGCTTGGGTCGGGAAAACAGTTACTTGAAGTATTCGACTTTGGTTGTACAATCGCTTGTGTTTTAGCTTCATCCCATGATATTCTCATGCATGTTGGTAGTGAGGCTGCGTTTGCAGTTTGCTCTGGTTTTTCCGCACCTGCCAGGTGACAGTTGTTATAGATTTTGTTAGAGTAGTCCGCTTCCCGCCTCTTTTTCTCCTTCTCCTTGCTTCTTCGCCAGCTCTCAATCACAGTGGGCGCACCGGCGGACCTCAACCACGAGCTTCGGATCACGTGGGCACCAGCGGGCCTCCACCGCGACCCCGACCGCCAGTGGGCAGTGCTGGGCCTCCACTGCCAAACACGTTGCCAGAATGTATCTAAGATAAAATGTCAGAACATATGCCACATCAAAGGCTAAAATATATGTCAGATCCCACACCCGAAAAACAATGCCACAATACATGCCAGGTAAAAGCTCCTGTCTTTTCGGGAACAAGTTCACCAACTGTAATTTCAAACCGGGAACCCTTGTGAGCCTGTGAATAGTATTTCAGGATCGCGCTTCTGGGGAGGGCTGCCTGGCAGAATTTGCGATCCCCAACCAGATCCGGGATCGCGTTTCTAACGTGAGGCCAGGGATCAGCACAGCAAATGTTGAGACGAATATATGCAAATGCAACTATATGCATCAGTCACCGGGATCGCAGATTTTGTCAGCCTGCCTGGCCGAGCTGTGCGATCCCTAACCAGATCCGGGATCGCGTGATGCTTCTTCAATCAATAGGCAGAAATCAGGGCTTGGATTATGTTTTCTTTGGAAAAAACAGCTTTACAATCATGTATAGGTAGTGCGATCCCGGATCTGGTTGGGGATCGCAGATTCTGGCAGCCTGCCTGGCCGAGCTGTGCGATCCCCAACCAGATCCGGGATCGCGTGATGCTTCTTCAATCAATAGGCAGAAATCAGGGCTTGGATTATGTTTTCTTTGGAAAAAACAGCTTTACAATCATGTATAGGTAGTGCGATCCCGGATCTGGTTGGGGATCGCAGATTCTGGCAGCCTGCCTGGCCGAGCTGTGCGATCCCCAACCAGATCCGGGATCGCGTGATGCTTCTTCAATCAATAGGCAGAAATCAGGGCTTGGATTATGTTTTCTTTGGAAAAAAACAGCTTTACAATCATGTATAGGTAGTGCGATCCCGGATCTGGTTGGGGATCGCAGATTCTGGCAGCCAGCCTGGCCGAATCTGCGATCCCCAACCAGATCCGGGATCGCATTATGCTTCTTCAATCAATAGGCAGAAATCAGGGCTTGGATTATGTTTTCTTTGGAAAAAACAGCTTTACAATCATGTATAGGTAGTGCGATCCCGGATCTGGTTGGGGATCGCAGATTCTGGCAGCCTGCCTGGCCGAGCTGTGCGATCCCCAACCAGATCCGGGATCGCGTGATGCTTCTTCAATCAATACCACATGGTTTTTTTTAATATAGGGTTGATTTATGTTAGTTGCGTTGAACTTGCCTGACTTAGATATGATCTTTTTTTTGATTTAGATTGGACTTACTAAGTCCGAGCTAAGTCGAAGCTATGTCATTGTCTTTTTGAAAAAACTGACGTCAGAAGCGGCAGCCTTTTTTCTCCCAGAATGCGTTTGGTCAGGTGTTGCATGTTTAGTTTGTGCGAATTTGCGCTTGCAAATTTGAATTTTTCCCTCTCGGGGAAAATTTTCCGTTCATCCCAGGAACGTGTATGTGGGTGCTTCAAATTGCCACCACACAGGTGTCATCAGCGCATGTTTGGCCTTGGGTTTGCAGCATTGGGGCGGGACGTTTTCATCCGTCCATTGAGTTCCCCATGGAAAAGTTTGTTTGTGAACCAACGGTTTCAACTGCAGCCAAAGACCTGCGCGTGCGCCACTCAGGCACTTTTCGACTATATAGGCTTTGTTTTCAATAATGATGGGCTGGTTTTCTTTCAAGACATGTCGCCTTAATTGCATACGTTTGCCGCACAGTAGCGTCTCATCTTGGAACTCTGCCCGCATGGCTTGGCACGCCGGCTTTGTCGGTGTTAATAATTCCCAACGTGTCAAGCCAAATTCTACGGATTCAGAGCGGGTGATTTTCAACATCCGTGTGACCACCTCATACTGGAAGTGGGCGTGCTCATTAAGTTTGCCTCTTTGGTTATCTACGATTCCACCACTCTTGAGGCAGCGATGCTTGGATTCATGTGTTTCACAGTGCGGAAGGAATCCAAGTTTCAAAGCTCCGTCAGGAATATGACTATGAAATCGGTGATGATGCTTTGGGATACTGTTCTCTGCCCCGTAGGCTTCGTTGAAGTCTTGTTGATGCAAACTTTGGAGGCCACGTAGGCGTGCTACTTGTTCTTCTGAGCTGAGAGCTCCGGAATATTTGCGGAGGACGCGCAGCTCACGCACGCACGCATGGAGACTCTCAAAACTTTTCATTGCAGAACTCAGAGCAGGAGTTGGCTCCACGTGCTCACACAGTACATACCAAAGCAAGAAGACGAGAGGTTCCGTCGCCGTGCCATCTCCTTTGAAGGATCGTTCATTATCAAACATCTTGTCTGACAGAATATGTTTGATGCACGTCTGCGACGGCGACACATTCTTCCCATATCGCAGCCATTGTTTCTGCAATGCAAAACCACGCAGGTTGCCCAGAGAAATTCCTAGCGGACCCAGTGTATTGACAAGCTGCCACAGTTCTACAGACGCCACACCGTTGGAGAAGTACGCATGCAAGACGTCGTTGCATGCGCCGCTGGGGGGCAAGCACGACAATGCATCTGCGTCTGCCAAAAGGCTATGGGGATCCCATGTCAAGCCATATGCTCTTTCCCATTGTTCCCTGGAAGCTTTGGTTGGCTGTGCTGCGATATGACGAACCGCTGCTTGAAAGTCAGCATCCGAAATTGCCTTGAACTTGTCACAAGCTGCAGACGCGATCGTTTCAAATGACTCATGCTGCCCGCGCAGGGCGTGCTTTGCTATGACGTTGGCGCAGAACATGCATGGTTTCAAACCTGCGGAGCCTTTGATCGACCAAGTTGCTCTTTGAGCGTCCATGTCACTCACAAAGAGAAATGGCACCGTGAAGCTACAGTGCCTAACTCGTCCATCTATTTCCAACCCAAAGCCTCTTCCAGCCCGCCTGAGACGACGCACCAATTCTGCCATCACTGCAGACAAACCTCCAGGCACTTCCTCCTGTTGGACCCGTTGCATTACCAGCAAGGGAAGCCACGCAGCTTCTAGGCTCACATGAGGGAACATTTCACGTACAGTGAGATACACCGCAGTCACCTTTTTCTTTTTAATGACTGCCAAAATGTTTCCACACGTGATGTCATCATGATAGATGATTGGACATAAAACCCCGTCGTTGACGTCCAACGCATCTGACACGGCAGCACGCCACGCAGGCGACTCGTCCACCATAAATTGCAGCATTTCCGGTGCACGTGGCATCCAGATTGTTTCGTCAGTGGCTGGCACCCGCCACGCTTCATAGCAGGCCCGCGCGTCGCGTAGACGTTCGCGAGCGGCAGCCTTCAGAGTCGACTTACAGGCATCGGATCTGTCACTTCTCAATTGATTGGCAATATTCCAAATTTTCAGCACAGCGTTCTCGGATGCACATGGCACCGCGAGACATTCATGGAGGTTTGCCACTTCGTTTTCTGACAATTTTCTTTTTCGACCAACGGCAGGACACGACATGTGGCTGCGCGCATGCTTTGGAATGCCGCATGTTTTTTTCTTGATATAGTATTGTTCCCGGCCACAATGCATCGAGTTATTTGGATGGTTACTTTTTACAAAAAGTCACGTACGAATCGATGAAGGAAAATCAGAACAGGTCTCTGTGTCTCTGTATAGTCTACATGTTGATACGTGATTCTGTGCTTCCTTCATTGCAAATATACCGTTTGAGCCATAGTGACAGCATAGAAACATACAGGTTTGGATTTGAAAGCTGCGGCAGAAACAAGGAACGGGTCACAAGACCGGTGACTCACGGGTAAACAAGGGGCACACTAGTTTTCGCTCGTTGCACAGCGAGACACTGTGCGTTTAATCTTCGAAGTCAGAGTCTATAGAACTGGATTGGCACCTATGTCTACCTGGCAACATGCTTCCCCGCCTCACATGCTACAACACAGTGCGTTTGGTGCGCTCGTAGCGTCACTTTGCTTCCTCCTGCTTGCTCGCAGCAGCCTTGGCCGGCTTCAAGCTCTTGAGATCTTCACGGATCTGTTTCTGCAACACAGCTGTTGCCTTAGCGTAGTCCTGCAAGTCTTTGTTGGTAAAAGGCAACGCATCCAAGCGGGCGCCGGTGCCCTGCGCGGCAGTTGCCAATGGCAAGGCGGACACGCAAGCCTTGTTCCACGCCGTGCCACGCTCCCAGGAATTTTGCAAGTCTACCACCTCCTGCTTGCCTTCCAGCTTCGCTTTCTCAGCTTGCTGCAGCAAAGTCTGCGTCGCCTTTAGCACCCTGCTGAGGAGGCCCGTAGCCTTGGAAGCCAGCATGGTCAGCTGCTCATTTGCCTTATTGGCTTGCGCGGCCGCTCTCGCCGCACTCTTCGAGGCTTTCTCAGTGGCTGCAGCCGTGTTGACATCAGTCTTGGCCTTCTTACCTTTCGGCTGCCCTCCGCTCGCAGCGGGTCTGTGTGGAACCACATCCCACTCCTCCTCTTCGTGTCCATCGACGTCATCGTCTTGACGCTTCACTTTCTTCGCATTCTTCTGCAGCACTTCCTTCTCCTTCCTCTGCAATTCTTCTTCGATGAGCTGCCGTGCTTCCTTCATTGTTACCGACTTCACTGGTACTGCGTACAGAGTGCCCAAATTTTCATCCTCCTCCGCTGGATACTTCCTCACCGCTTCTTCATCATAACCTTTCTTGATCCAGACCGAGAGGGGAAGAGACTTCGCGGTCACACGGTTCTCCTGCTCCTTCACCAAGCGCGTGGCTTGCGACTCCACAATCATTGTTTTCACTGTGGACCACCTGCAGCCGGCCACTTCTACGGCCGTGGCACGTCGATAGAAGTCGGTGCGAGAGTCGACTGACCAGCCCTGCTTTTCCGACGACCCCAGATGTCGATAGAGCAGCAACTCGAGTGACAAACAATGGCGGCAAGTCCAGGTCTTATTTCGCATTCTTCCCGGCGAAGACGCTGGCAGGGTGCGAGCGCACAGCTTGCAACACAGTCCCTCTGGCACGCTCGGTGCCTCCGCTGCCGCTTGGGCAGGCACTTCTGAGCCGGCAACAGACGCACTTGGCGTCCCACTTCCGTCCATCCCAGCAGCAGCCATTTAGGAACGCAAAAAGAAACGCCCGTAACCCCTTTGAGAGCTACCAAAAAAAGGCTGCGGGAACAGTCGTACCTCTGCTCTTTGGCCTACATTGGCCTACATTGGCCGACATATCGACGTTTGAGCAAGTTTTAATTGCGTCATGAAGGCCTACATGTTGGCCTACATCAACAAGGACGGTACCGTGTGCCCCTTGGCCTACATTGGCCTACATTTCGTCTACATCCGTTTCAGGCCAGTTTTGGAAAATCGGTTGTTTCCAACTGTAGCCGTTTATTGTCCAGCAGCCATGAATAAAACTCATATTAGCAGCCATGAAAAAAAAACTCATGAATATTCTTCGAGGACAATTCCTAGTCTTGAAACTCAACGAAGGTCTTATATATGCCCATGCCCCCCTCAATGGTACCGGACATCACAACTTCTTTTTTTCCCTTCCGCGTTATCTCAGGCGAAGGTACGTTGCAGTATTGTCTCTGCAAACTGGACACCTACCATAAGTCTCTGTGCGTCCAATCCCAGGAGTTCACATGCTTATATGTGTTTCCGGATTCGCCTAGAACTCGACCGTTTATGAATGTAGACATTTTAAACCATATATATCTATATATATTTATATAAATATATATATTTACATAAATGTAATATTTCTTAAGTTGATTTACCCTATGCATGTGAACTCCTTCGTGGACTTCTGTGCTCGCCTATAGTCTGTCCTACCTTGCAGATTCCCTGCCACATAGGCAAAGCTTTGACACAGTTGCCATGCCACTTAGGCGGCGTCGTGCCACCAAGGTTGCAAATACTGCACAGCTGCCATGCCCCGTGGGCTTATTCATACGATCTCATCCTCGAATGAGACGGTACTTACCGCCGCCACAGCTGACCAATCTCAAATTCTCCTCCGGGCTGTCCGACTCGCTGGAGCTGCGCGGCTCCCGCTTGCGGCGACGCATCGTCTCAGGAGAAGGCGATACCGCGATCACATGGATCTTGTTTCCCTTATTCTTCTTTTTCTTTGCCTTCTTTTCCGGAGCCGCGTCGTGCGCAGCAGCCTTGCTCGACTTCTCTCTTTTCTTCTCTTTGCGGCTGTCCTTGTGCGGCTCCTTGGGCGCCTCCTTCTGCTTCTTCTTCTTCTCTTTCTTCTCCTTTCTCTCTTCCGCAGACGCCGGGACACGGCTGTCTTTGTAGGACGACGCCGGCAGCGCCGGGCGCGCAGCCAGCGCTGGAGCTGCAGTGCCTCCCGGCTGCTCTGGGAATGCCACGTGGGCATCTGGATCCGGCCCCAGTTGTTCGAAGCGCTCCAGCCTGCGTTGCTTCAGATCCTCTGCCAATTGGTCGCACTCGTTGTGAGGATACCCTGCCCTCTTGAATTGCCACGACAGGCAATACGTGGACCAATACTCATGCTGGCTCTGTCCACTTTCATGAGCGGTCACCTCCTTCCAGCAGAAGCGGCACCTGGGCTTCTGCGGTTTGAAACCCTTCCCGCGACCTTTGTGCGGCGGCTGCGGCGGCTCAGGGACCATCGGACGACTCTTGGGATAAGCTCCGGGCAACCCCACAGGTGACTTGGGGCGCGGAGGCGGCGAAGGAGTTCGCCGCCCTGCCCTTGCCCGGGACGGCGAACGTCCGCGGGAACGATGACGTGGACCACGTGAGTCCGACGACCCCTCGTCCTCATCCGGGCCCGCAGCCCTCTTGCGTGAAGCCGGAGCACGAGCTGGAGTCACCGGCGGGTCTCGACGATCGCCCGCTGCAGCCTCCGGCATGCGGTGGGCTTCTGGAGCCTCCCGCGTGGGGTTGGCTTCTGGAGCGTCCTCTTCCTCGGTCACCGACTCATAGCTGCTGGACTTTACCTCGTCCTCTTCGGCGATCGTCGGCAACTCGTAGCGGCGTCCCATGCTTCCAAACCTGCAGGGCTACACAGTGGAAATATATATATATATTGCATCATTTTTTGGGGTTGCCCAACCACACCTCGAACTGAAGGCACAGAAACGGCCCACTAACCCAAGAAATATACTTGAGCCCATGTCTCTGCAGAACAAACGGACAAACTGCATCAAACTGTTTTCAAACAGAAAGATTTGCATTTTCAAATCAAATCCAACTTGGCTGATTAAATTGCTAAACATATATCATCTTCTTTTCGATGCACGACAAAGAACCAAACTGAGAAAAAGATAGAGAGAGAGAGAGAATGCGAGAGAATGCGAGAGAACAAGAAATAGAACAAAGACACCGGAAAAAAACCAACGAATTCAATAGAAAGACTCAGTACCGCCAAACCCTTGCTGTCCTGGCCCACATGTTCTTTTGTTTTCATGTCAAAAGCAGAGATTCCACTCCAGGTATATACAGATATGTGCAGCAAAGTTGCCAAAGAAAGAGACGGCACGTGCGCGTAGCCTCTGGGCATACCACGCATGCTGCAGTGCAGCAACAATCCCGGCATGGCCGCACCATGCTAGTCAGCAAGTTGCTGAAGGATGCGTTCACGAATGCGAAGGAGTTCCTCTCGGGATGCTCCTTTCTTCACATGCGGCACCAGCATATTGCAGACAGACTTGTGCTTTCGATGCGTGCTTCCCACAATCATGACCCACTTCTCCTGGAAGTTCCGAATGTAGCTCTTCTGAGAATAATACTCAACTTTGCACTTGCCATACTTCCGAGCGTCGAAGGTGATATTTTGGAAAGCAGTCACCTCCGCAGGCACCGAAGCATCCTTTAGACCTTTTGCAGCCGCTGGTCTCTTGACGCACCCCGCAGGTCGCTTCAGCTTCAGCACGGCAGACGCAGCCGGCTTCTTCTTGCTCGCCTTCCCAGAACTGCTCGCAGCAGTCTTGGGCTTCTGCTCCATCTTCCGTGCCGCCAAAAACTCTTCTGCCAAAGCCTCATAGGATCCTGTAGCTGCCTTGCTGGTCGCATGCCGCGCAGGCACCGAAGCATTGCTAGCTACGTCCTGCTCCGGCTCCCCATCCACGGAAGAATTCTGCTGAAGCAATCATTCCAGCATCCACGCGAGCTCTCTTCGTTGCATCTGTCCCATTGCGGCCTGTGCGCAAGAGTTCGGGAGATGAACCTTGGGCAGACACGAGCTGCAAATTTGGGATCGCAACCTTGCTCGCCGATACCGGCGCCGAAGTCATTGTCGCCAGCGCAGTTTCGCTTACTTCAGCCTCAGCAGACGCCCGCAGCGCCCTAGGCCCATCTGTCAGACTCAAGAACCGCGCAGGTTCTCCTCTCGCACTGCCCGCGCCCTGCCCATTGCTCAGCGCTGCCATCTGACAGCGCTTCTCAGACCCAGCCACATCAGAGCTGGCATTCCTTTTACCTGGTGAAAAAATTTTCAAACCAGGCAACATGTTCGAGGTTTCATCCGATCGACGACGCCCTCCCCCATCGATCCTCTTGATTATTGCATCCGCCAGCTTGTGGACCACATCCTTCTTCTCTTCCTGTAAGCTCGCATGCAAGCTCCGCATGGGAACTCGCAAGAATTGCCTTTCCACCTCTTGGGTCGATACGGGCCACTGCGCAAGTGGCCTCGCGTCCCCATATGCTGCCTGCATATCTGCCGTCAACTCATCAAATGACAACGGCAACTTAGTCAGCATCAGTGCAGGTGTCACATGCGTCCGCGCCAATCTTGTCTTTGCATTCTGCCAGACATTTTTCACTGTCTCATATTTGCTGCGCAAATCAAAGCTGGAACGCTCAGGATCGAAACTGGCCAACAGAGAGGTCCATGTTGCATACGTTGGCTCATTCGGATACCTCAGACCCAACATCGTATAACAAAAATGCGCCAACTCTTCGGCACGCTGACGATCCGTCGATGCCTTCATCACACGAGACCACACTCCTTCCGGCAAAAATGCCAGACACGCCGTGTAATCCTGCGCTTTATGTTTTTTAACCCCACCTGCTTGACCCTCAGTCATGAGTGCTTCCCTCAGAAGCAATCGCCCAACAACAAACCCTCTTTTGAGCCTAAATGATTGCAAAGGAGCAACACCATCAGCAAGTCGACGTTACAAAAGATTAAAATACACAACTCGGCTAAGTCCAATCCATGTTCAACCTAAGTCAAACCTAAGTAAAAACATTCCTTCACCCTAAGCCCGTGCTATGTCTGCCACATTGGAGCTACATCCACATGTGACTTAACATAAACTTGCGCCACCTATGTCAACTTCATTCTAATTTCAATGGAATGCAAACTCTTTGCAAACCAGTTGTAAATGGTTTGCATTTAAAAAAAACCATTTGGTAGGCAGAAATCAGGGCTTGGATTATGTTTTCTTTGGAAAAAACAGCTTTACAATCATGTATAGGTAGTGCGATCCCGGATCTGGTTGGGGATCGCAGATTTCGGCCAGGCACGCTGCCAGAATCTGCGATCCCCAACCAGATCCGGGATCGCATTATGCTTCTTCAATCAATAGGCAGAAATCAGGGCTTGGATTATGTTTTCCAAAATTTCTGCCTATTGATTGAAGAAGCATAATGCGATCCCGGATCTGGTTGGGGATCGCAGATTCTGGCAGCCAGCCTGGCCGAAATCTGCGATCCCCAACCAGATCCGGGATCGCACTACCTATACATGATTGTAAAGCTGTTTTTTTCCAAAGAAAACATAATCCAAGCCCTGATTTCTGCCTATTGATTGAAGAAGCATAATGCGATCCCGGATCTGGTTGGGGATCGCAGATTTCGGCCAGGCTGGCTGCCAGAATCTGCGATCCCCAACCAGATCCGGGATCGCATTATGCTTACATGATTGTAAAGCTGTTTTTTTCCAAAGAAAACATAATCCAAGCCCTGATTTCTGCCTATTGATTGAAGAAGCATAATGCGATCCCGGATCTGGTTGGGGATCGCAGAGTCTGGCAGCCTGCCTGGCCGAAATCTGCGATCCCCAACCAGATCCGGGATCGCACTACCTATACATGATTGTAAAGCTGTTTTTTCCAAAGAAAACATGAACCAAGCCCTGATTTCTGCCTATTGATTGAAGAAGCATCACGCGATCCCGGATCTGGTTGGGGATCGCACAGCTCGGCCAGGCAGGCTGCCAGAATCTGCGATCCCCAACCAGATCCGGGATCGCACTACCTATACATGATTGTAAAGTTGTTTTTTTCCAAAGAAAACATAATCCAAGCCCTGATTTCTGCCTATTGATTGAAGAAGCATCACGCGATCCCGGATCTGGTTGGGGATCGCACAGCTCGGCCAGGCAGGCTGCCAGAATCTGCGATCCCCAACCAGATCCGGGATCGCACTACCTATACATGATTGTAAAGCTGTTTTTTCCAAAGAAAACATAATCCAAGCCCTGATTTTTGCCTATTGATTGAAGAAGCATCACGCGATCCCGGATCTGGTTAGGGATCGCAGATTTCGGCCAGGCTGGCTGCCAGAATCTGCGATCCCCAACCAGATCCGGGATCGCACTACCTATACATGATTGTAAAGCTGTTTTTTCCAAAGAAAACATAATCGAAGCCCTGATTTCTGCCTATTGATTGAAGAAGCATCACGCGATCCCGGATCTGGTTAGGGGTCGCACAGCTCGGCCAGGCAGGCTGACAAAATCTGCGATCCCGACTGATGCATATAGTTGCATTTGCATATATTCGTCTCAACATTTGCTGTGCTGATCCCTGGCCTCACGTTAGAAACGCGATCCCGGATCTGGTTGGGGATCGCAAATTCTGCCAGGCAGCCCTCCCCAGAAGCGCGATCCTGAAATACTATTCACAGGCTCACAAAGGTTCCCGGTTTGAAATTACAGTTGGTGAACTTGTTCCCGAAAAGACAGGAGCTTTTACCTGGCATGTATTGTGGCATTGTTTTTCGGGTGTGGGATCTGACATATATTTTAGCCTTTGATGTGGCATATGTTCTGACATTTTATCTTAGATACATTCTGGCAACGTGTTTGGCAGTGGAGGCCCAGCACTGCCCACTGGCGGTCGGGGTCGCGGTGGAGGCCCGCTGGTGCCCACGTGATCCGAAGCTCGTGGTTGAGGTCCGCCGGTGCGCCCACTGTGATTGAGAGCTGGCGAAGAAGCAAGGAGAAGGAGAAAAAGAGGCGGGAAGCGGACTACTCTAACAAAATCTATAACAACTGTCACTTGGCAGGTGCGGAAAAACCAGAGCAAACTGCAAACGCAGCCTCACTACCAACATGCATGAGAATATCATGGGATGAAGCTAAAACACAAGCGATTGTACAACCAAAGTCGAATACTTCAAGTAACTGTTTTCCCGACCCAAGCGACGGTTGTCTCCAACAAAGGCCTCCAAACGTCCAACATGGGCCCAACATGGACCCAAGATGAGCCCAAGACCAATTTAGGCCTCAACATGGCCTAAGTTGGCTCTACAAGTGGGGCTTTCAACCAGCTGTATCAGATACAGCTGGCAAAAAAGGGGTCCGTAGAGGCATCATCCTGCCAATATAGGCCTCAACATGGCCCAAGTTGGCTCTACAAGTGGGGCTTTCAACCAGCTGTATCAGATACAGCTGGCAAAAAAGGGGTCCGTAGAGGCATCATCCTGCCAATATAGGCCTCAACATGGCCCAACATGGCTCTACAAGTGGGGCTTTCAACCAGCTGTATCAGATACAGCTGGCAAAAAAGGGGTCCGTTCAGGCAAATATTTGGAACAATATATACAATGTTCTACAGTGAGTCTCATCATACTTAAGAGGCTTCAGGCCACAGAATACCATGGAAACCAGAAGGTCAGCACCTTCTTGTCACAGGTTTTCCATCCCATAGTCACGGAAGGCTCACCAACCTGGATGTGCTGCCAAGGAAATTGCATTACAGACAACCAGCAAAAAATCAAAGAAGAAATGCGCAGCCGTGACTGCAAAGAATTCAAGATCTCATGAACCAGCCCAACAACGCATGTTGCAGTTATTCTGATTGCTTCGACCAAGTTAGTGTAATGGAAGGCAATGGAAGGCATATTTTTTTTTCCACCCCTAACAGGTCTTCGGAAGCTCTGTTGTCCAAGGTCACTGGTGTACGGCCCCTGTCCTGACTTGCCGAAAATGATGCAGGACACCCCAAATGAACACCTCCTGGACGCCCTGCACAGTCTATCATGGAACCTCCCTCTTGACTAGAACCTCCCTTTTGATTGAGGCATCTCCAGCTCTGCAAGGAAGCATAGCAGGGTTCGAGACATAGTTTGTCAAAATCCGAGACAAGTCCACATTCTCTTTTTCGAGAAGCCGTATGCGCTCAGCGGATTCCTGCAAACTCTTCACCAATCCTTGCGGGTCCTGACATTGGGCCAACAGCGCCTTCGCCTCATCCAGCTCCAGCTGCTCTGCAGATCATCATAGCCCTGGATCTTTTGGTAGTCTTCAGCACTCAAACGATATCTAAGATTTTTTTCTTCGGCTCTCATACCTGAGGCCGCATTGCGGACCGCAAAACTTTGACAGATGTTTTGGAATATAGAGTGTATGCAATATGAAATGCCTCATACCCAACATTATTCAGTTCGTCAATATGGCATCCCGTATGGCTGGGCCAGAGCATGGCTAAGGACTCTTGCGGGTTTGGGTTGAAAACTCCAAGTTGCTTTTTGTGGGCAGCTTTTTTTCTGCTCATCATCCTTCTTCACGGGTGTGTCCGCAACAACCTGCTCTGATGATCTCTTTGACTTGCTCCGGCCCGCAGCATCGCTCTTCGATGTCTTGCTCTGGCGGCAGGTGGACATGCTGAAGCTCTGAGCCTGAGAACCTTTACTATATACCTGCTTGTCCATGGCCATCAATGGTTGGACGCGGCAGTGATTCAAACAATGAGTCATCCATGAAAAACACGCAAGTACTAACTTGGCGTGATTCCTGGAGATGTAGCCCTAGCAAGGGAGGTTCTACTGGTCCGTGTTCATCTTAGCTGACTGCGCAAAATCCTTGTTTGAAATGGAAAAGTGGCAAAGGATGCGGCGGAGGCATTCCCACATGTTCCAAGGTCAGATAATCAGAAGAGTCGGTGACCACGCATGACTGATGACGCAACATGACGCTTCTGGAAATTCTAGGCCACCGAGCTCTGTCGAGAAGCACGCGATCCTGCTATCTCTAGCCTGCAGAATGTCGACAACCCAAGAAAAATGACAAGACAGGGGCCCGAATTGGAGGCTAGAACTTCGAGTAAATGCGCAGAGCTTGCATGTCTTGCTTGCTACATCCCTGACAGGCATTGTTCAACGCTGTGCATACCAATTGATCTTAGCAGTATATACCTGCATTTGTTTCGTGGAGCTTGGGCTCCGAATCGGGCCCCGAATCCGGGCCCCGAACCAAAGCTTCGAACAAATCGGGCGACTACACTCAACTTGAATTTAAACCATGTTTGTTACATTTCTAAGGCATACTTTGCAAGGTTACCCATGTCATGGAGATTGGGCTCCCCATCGAGGCCCCGAATCCGGGCCCCGAATCCGGGGCCCGAATCTTCGAACATCAGGCGACTACACTCAACTTGAATTTGAACCATGCTTGTTACATCTCTGAGGCATAGTTTGCAAGGCTGCACGTACAATATACCCATTTCATGGAGATTGGGCTCCCCATCCGGGCCCCGACTCCGGGGCCCGAATCTTCGAACATCAGGCGACTACGCTCAACTTGAATTTGAACCATGCTCGTTACATCTCTAAGGCATAGTTTGCAAGGCTGCACTTACCATATACCCATTTCATGGAGATTGGGCTCCCCATCCGGGGCCCGAATCTTCGAACATCAGGCGACTGCACCCAACTTGAATTTGAACCATGCTTGTTACATCTCTAAGGCATAGTTTGCAAGGCTGCACTTACCATATACCCATTTCATGGAGATTGGGCTCCCCATCCGGGGCCCGAATCCGGGGCCCGAATCTTCGAACATCAGGCGACTACACTCAACTTGAATTAACCCATGCTTGTTACATTTCTAAGGCATAGTTTGCAAGGCTGCATATACGATATACCCATTTCATGGAGATTGGGCTCCCCATCCGGGCCCCGAATCCGGGGCCCGAATCCGGGGCCCGAATCAGAGGTTCGAACTTGGAGCGACTACACTCAACTTAAGTTTAAATCATGCTTGCTACATCTCTTAGGCATACCATATACCCGCCAAGTGTATTTTAAGGAGATTAGGCTCCGAATCCGGGCCCCGAATCCGGGCCCCGAATCCGGGGAATCCCGAATCGGAGATTCGAACTTCCAGACTTCGAGCGACTATGTTCGGCTTGAATTTAAGTCATGCTGCTACATTTAAGTCATGCTGTATGTATATCCATGTTTGAATTTTGGGCGTGAAGTGGTACATTTATTTTGTAGCAACTATTTCTGGTTCACAAGCACAGCCGCTTTAGAATGGAATTCGTTTACTTTAAAACTTTAAAATGACCCTTTCATAGCACAAAATCTCTTTCCGACTTGCACCCCTTCCTGGGTTTAGAATGACTTTTGGAACAGATGCCAGGCATCACTTCACCAGGCAGCACTTGCTTTAAAACGGGTACTGTAGTTTTTAGTAGGTTTAACTTGCTTTAAAATGGGTATTGTAGTTTTTAATCGGTTTTGGAAACCTGTAGAAACCACCATCATTTGACAAAAAAACTGCTGACTCATTTCAATCCCAAACATTCGATTGCCGCTGCAATGTTCGCACACAAGCTCTGCCGCTCTGCGTGTTGACTACCAAAAAAATCTTAGGCAAAAACTTAACTATCTCAGTACCTCTTTTTTAAACCTTCCATTGAAAGCCATTGCTCGCAACTACCAAAAAACGCCTGGGCAAGAACTTAACTTTCTGAGAAACTTTTTTTGAACCTTCTTCCATTGAAAGCCATCGCCCGCAACTCAACGCCTAGGCAAAGACTTAACTTTCTCAGTTTCCCTTTTTTAAACCTTCTTCCATTGAAAGCCATCGCCTGCAACTACCAAAAAACGCCTAGGCAAAAACTTAGCTTTCTCAGTACCTCTTTTTTTAACCTTTGGTTCGAGCATTGTGATGAACTCACACAAATCAAACATGGTGCGCTGACAGTGGGCAGCTCCAACAGATTTCTTGGTCGGCAGCTGCTTCCATAATCGCCTATCAACCATTGTGGCTGGTTATTGTAGGTCATTGCTATTATCAACTGATAAGCCGCGAATTCAAAAGTGATCAGCCATGGAGTTTCCATGTTTTTTTTCACCAACTAAGTTTTAATCTAGCTAATACTGACTTGATCACTATTTTATTACAATTGTACTAGTATGATTTGCCACGAAGTACCCATGATCGATCAGGGGTAGTGTTATCCAGAGTGGTCAAAGTGTGCTTTGATTTTTTGGTGATTGACAATTTGCTGTAAGAATGTGGTATCCCGCTGAAGGTTCCCAAGTTTTCCAAGGTTCCCAAGGTTGTATTGTAAAGGTTCCAAGGTTCCCAAGGTTACATTGTAAAAGGTTCTCAAGGGTTCCAAGGTTATATTGTCAAGGTTTCCTCAAGCTTTCCAAGGTTGCATTGTAAAGGTTCCCCCAAGGTTCCCAAGGTTACATTGTAAAGGTTCTCAAGGGTTCCAAGGTTATATTGTCAAGGTTTCCTCAAGCTTTCCGAGGTTGCATTGTAAAGGTTCCCTCGAGATTCCCAAGTTTCCCAAGTAAAGGTTGTCAAGGTTCCCAAGGTTGTATTGTAAAGGCTCCCTCAAGTTTCCCAAGTTTTCCACGTAATTATATAATTGTTCTCAAGGTCCCCAAGGTTATTATGTAAAGGTTCCCAAGTAGTAATATTCGTCGTAATATATTAATTTCTTTAAGAAATTTGAATGCGGCTACACGCGCGGAACCCGCACAGAACAACACGCGCAGAACCCGCGCAAAACGCAGACGCGCATAACGCGCGGAAACCGCGCGAAACGAGACGCGCGGAACCCGCGCGTACTATTAATACTTCTAGTAGTAGTAGTAGTAGTAGTAGTAGTAGTAGTAGTAGTAAGTAGTAGTAGTAATAAAATATTGTAGATGTAGTAGAAATGATACTAATCGTAATATTGGTTAAATTACAATTAGTAGAAGTAGTACTAAGATTCGTCGTAATATTCACCCCGCTTCGCGTGGGGTGGCCGCCCACACCGCAGGTTTATTTCGGTCCGTGAGAGGGGCTAAGGGTGGTTTTCCCCCGTGGGGGCTCCCCAAGCTAAGAATTTTCACTTCCCCCCCCCCGTGGGGGCTCCCCAAGCTAGGGAATTTTCACTTTTCCCCCCCGTGGGGGCTCCCCAAGCTAGGGAATTTTCACTTTTCCCCCCGTGGGGGCTCCCCAAGCTAGGGAATTTTCACTTTTCCCCCCCGTGGGGGCTCCCCAAGCTAGGGAATTTTCACTTTTCCCCCCCGTGGGGGCTCCCCAAGCTAGGGAATTTTCACTTTTCCCCCCCGTGGGGGCTTCCCAAGCTAGGGAATTTTCACTTTTCCCCGCCGTGACAGCTTCCCAAGCTATGGAATTTTCACTTTTCCCTCCATTGGAGGCTCTCCAAGCTGCGGAATTTCAAATAGCTAGACAACGACGCCTAGATAGTCCCCCAAATCCCGTGTTCTTTGAATGTGTTTCCATGTTTTTGCAATGGTTTCCTTCAAAGCACGGTACTTTACACTTTTGTCGCCATAAAACCGGTCGAAAACATCATGTTCGACAATGCTTCCAATTCCCTTATCTCCCCAACCGGTGAAAATACCGCTATTTACAGTGTTTTCTTCAATTTTTCCATGTGCCAATGCCGGTAGCCAACTCCAACATATATAAAAGAAATCCTTCCAAAACATTGTTTTTGACAGTGTTTTTCCAATGTTTCCAGTCAAACAGACGGTAATTTACACGTTTTTTTGCCATAAAGGCAGTAAATCCTTCCAAAACATT
This sequence comes from Cladocopium goreaui, assembly GCA_947184155.2. NCBI lineage: Eukaryota > Dinophyceae > Suessiales > Symbiodiniaceae > Cladocopium > Cladocopium goreaui. The sequence goes on from CAMXCT020001347.1 coordinate 284,290, forward strand.
GCTTTTGACAGTGTTCTTGTAATGTTTCCAGTCAAGCATACGGTAATTTACACGTTTTTTGCTATAACGTCAGTCCAAAACACTTGTTTTTGCAGTGTTTTCAATGCTCTGGCATCCAAAAAACCCTGCAAAATCTTGCTATGTACAATGTTTTTTTTCATTTTTGGCCGTTTTTCCATTGCCGGAAAGCTACCAAAATGACCCAAAATTCCATTTCAATACCCTCTTGCGCTCAGACACCCAAAAATCCTCGAAAAATGTCGAAAACACCACCGTATTCTGGTCTCGGTGCGAAACCGTTTTTGGCCCCCCCCCCCCAGCTAAAGCTGATATAGCGACTGCTATATTAACAAATGTCATTGAGCATTTAGTGTTGCTGTTTTGCCCCCCAATAAGCACGCCTTCACCGCCAAAGCGGTGTGGGCGGATTTTAAGTTCTTTAAGAAATTTGAATGTGACCACGCGCGCGGAAACCGCGCAGAACAACACGGGCGGAACCCGCGCGAAACGCAAACGCGCATAACGTGCGGAACCCGCGCGTACTATTAATACTTCTAGTAGTAGTAGTAGTAGTAGTAGTAGTAGTAGTAGTAGTAGTAGTAGTAGTACTAGTACTAGTAGTAGTAGTAGTAGTAGTAGCACTAGCACTAGCACTAGCACTAGCAGTAGGAGTAGCAGTAGCAGTAGCAGTAGGAGTAGCAGTAGCAGTAGCAGCAGCAGCAGCAGTAGTAGTAGTGGTAGTAATAATAATATCGTACTCATCACCCATATCGGCCTGCCAGACAAAACCGACACATGCCAAACGTTTGGTTGCTCTGTTGGACGGAGGCGAACAGAGCAACTCGGAGTCGAACAAAGCAACTAGCACCCGAAAACCATTCTTTTCCAAGCTATTTGCTCTATGAAACGATTGGTTGCTCTGTTTGACGCAGGCGATCAGAGCACCTAAGACCCCACCTGTCAGGTGAGATTTGTTAGATCATATGTTATCTCTTCTCTTACTTCCTCCTTCTTCCACCGGACCTCAACTTCTAAAGAGATCGGTCAAGATGGGGATCGCACGAATCATTGTTGTTTCTGGAAGATTTGGGGCATAAATTTTGCATGCTCCCACTGTAACTTCCCAACGTTCACGGCGCGCACTGGAAGGAGTAGCTGGCAGCAATGTTCCAATCAGAAGGGTGGCTTGGCCCGATGAAGGTCGTGCGGCAGGGTGACAGCGACACCTTCACCTATGTGTCTGGCCACACCAGGACGTGCAGCTTGTATTGCTATCTTCGTATGGCTTTCGACTTCCAGCTGGAGCTTCTGAAGTGGATGCGGTCTATGGCCCAGTCTGTGCCTGTCATGGTCGTGAAGGAGCCGGTGTCAGTTGCAGATCGGCAGAAAAAGATTGTAAATACAAAAACAGATGTAAATACAAAACGCAAAAAAACAACATTTGAAAAAAACAAGGCAATATTTTTCGAACGCTGATTCATTGCTACTGGTGCATATTCCGCCTTCTTGCTCTTTCAAACGCTTTTATACTGGAGAAAACAAACCTAATTAGAAGAACACAATTTTCAAACCTTACGCAAAGCGCACCGGGTCTTCAAAAGGACGTAAGTAAAGAACAAGAATACACAAAATATCGACAAACTTTAAGCCTATTGTTTAGATGTCAGAATGTATGCGAGATGGAATGCCCGAACACAATTCAAATAAAATCACATGGAACACTTTATGAACACTTCAAGCAAACGCATTTGAAAAACCAGCGACAAAAGCGAAGCGCCATTTTTTAAACTAGACGACGGATGGCCCGAGAGCGTAGAGGAGCAGGGTCTTCTCTTGTTAGTATGGAGACGCAATTTTAGAAACGATGTATGAAAGATGTGTTATAGGCAGTCGAGAAGAGGAGTATCAAGACCAAATAGTGAGAAGCTTTTACACACAGTAGCTTTTACACAGACACTTTTACACAGAAAGCTTTTACCCACAGAAGCTTTTACATACAGAAGCTTTTACACAGACACGTTTACACACAGATACGTTTACACACAGACACTTTTACACACAGACCCTTTTACACACAGGAGTTGCTTTTACACACAAATGCTTGTACACACAGAAGCTTTTACACATAGACGCTTTTACACACAGGCACTTTTACACACAAACACTTTTACACAGAAACTCTTTTACACACAGACGCTTTTACACGCAGACGCTTTTACACACAGACGCTTTTACACACAGAACACTTTTACACACAAACACTTTTACACACAGACGCTTTTACACACAGACGCTTTTACACACAGACGCTTTGACACACAGACGCTTTTACACGGACACTTTTACACATACACACAGACATGTTTACACACAGACACTTTTACACACAGACGCTTTTTACACACAGACGCTTTTTACACACAGACGCTGTCACACACAAACACATGTACACACAGAGGCTTTTACACAAACACTTTGACACAAACACTTTGACACAAACACTTTTACACACAGAAGCTTTTACATACAAACACTTTTACACACAGACGCTTTTACACGCAAACGCTTTGACACACAGACGCTTTTACACACAGACAACCTCTACACACAGACGCTTTTTACACGCAAACGCTTTCACACACAAACACATTTACACACAGAGGCTTTTACACGGACACTTTTACACATAGACATGTTTACACACAGACACTTTTACACACAGACGCTTTTTACACACAGACGCTTTTTACACACAGACGCTGTCACACACAAACACATGTACACACAGAGGCTTTTACACAAACACTTTGACACAAACACTTTGACACAAACACTTTTACACACAGACGCTTTTACACACAGACGCTTTTACACACAGAGACTTTTACACACAGACGCTTTTTACACACAGGCGCTTTTACACACAGACAAGAACGGCACAAGTAAAATCGCAGTTTTACCTCAGTTTTTGCCGATCGACCCTCATTTCGTGCGAAAGGGTTGCTCCAGGACAAGTAAAATCGTAGTTTTATCTCAGTTTTTGCCGATCGACCCTCATTTCGTGCGAAAGGGTTGCTCCAGGACAAGTCAAATCGCAATTTTACCTCAGTTTTTGCCGATCGACCCTCATTTCGTGCGAAAGGGTTGCTTTAGCACACGTAAAATCGCAATTTACCTCAGTTTTTGCCGATCGACCCTCATTTCGTGCGAAAGGGTTGCTTTAGCACACGTAAAATCGCAATTTTACCTCAGTTTTTGCCGATCGACCCTCATTTCGTGCGAAAGGGTTGCTTTAGCACACGTAAAATCGCAATTTTACCTCAGTTTTTGCCGATCGACCCTCATTTCGTGCGAAAGGGTTGACGTTTCGTGACTCGCCGCCGGCACCACCCTCGGCCTTAAGAGAGAAAGATAAAAAGAAGGCGAGAGAGAGAAAAAGGAGAGAGATGTGAGAGAAGATGAGCAGATGTGAAGATGAGCAGATGTGAGAGAAGGTGTGAAGATGAGCAGATGTGAAGATGAGCAGATGTGAGAGAAGATGTGAGAGAAGATGTGAAGATATGTGAAGATGAGCAGATGTGAAGATGAGCAGATGTGAAGATGAGCAGATGTGAAGATGAGCAGATGTGAAGATGAGCAGATGTGAAGATGAGCAGATGTGAGAGAAGATGTGAAGATGAGCAGATGTGAAGATGAGAAGATGTGAAAGAAGGTGTGAAGATGAGCAGATGTGAAGATGAGCAGATGTGAAGATGAGCAGATGTGAAGATGAACAGATGTGAAGATGAGAAGATGTGAAGATGAGAAGATGAGATACAGATGTGAAGATGAGAAGATGTGAAGATGAGAAGATAAGATACAGACCCCCACTATTGGAAGAACCCTGCGCTCAGACGCTCTCGGGAAAAAAAGCGGCATAGCATGAAAACATGAGGTAAAAAGTCACGTAAGTGTAGTTGCACCTGAGTGCCATGCGTACAAGAGACATGTACCTGGTGACAATATACATATCATTATCCATGCCAAGACATGCAGAATATATTTTCCATCATCGATTACCTGTGTCTTGATGTAATTATTTTTTTGAAAGAAAGAACGTATTTCAAAAATACATCCGTGTAGACAAGCGAGAAATGTACAACTCATACCAAAACTATTCACATCGAAAAGGTCTGATCTAAAGAAAGTCCAGAGACGAAACAAATCTGTATAGTTTTTCAAGCCTTGATTTATACCTAGAATGGACAGGTGGATTCTGGAATCCGGGACCCGTAAGCAGTAAGCAGTAAGCAGTAAGCAGTAAGCAGGAAGCATTAAGCAGTAAGCAGTAAGCAGTAAGTAGCAAGTAGTAAGTAGTAAGTAGTAAGTAGTCAGTAGTAAGTAGTACGTAGTACCTAGTAGGTAGTAGGTAGTAAGTAGTAGGTAGTAGGTAGTAGTGGTAGTAGTGGTAGTAGTGGTAGTAGTGGTAGTAGTGGTATTAGTGGTAGTAGTGGTAGTAGTGGTAGTAGTGGTAGTAGTGGTAGTAGTGGTGGTAGTAGGTAGTTAGTTAGTTAGTTAGTTAGTTAGTTTGTTTGTTAGTTAGTAAGTAAAGTAAGTAAAGTAAGTAAGTAAGTAAGTGAGTGAGTGAGTAAGTGAGTAAGTGAGTAAGTGAGTAAGTGAGTAAGTGAGTAAGTGAGTAAGTGAGTAAGTGAGTAAGTGAGTAAGTGAGTAAGTGAGTGAGTGAGTAAGTAAGTAAGTAAGTAAAGTACTAGTAGTACTAGGTACTAGTAGTACGAGTAGTAGTAGTAGTAGCAGCAGTAGTAGTAGTAGTAGTAGTAGTAGTAGTAGTAGGAGTACTACTAGTAGTAGTAGTAGTAGTAGTAGTAGGAGTAGTAGTAGCAGTAGCAGTAGCAGTAGCAGTAGCAGTAGCAGTAGCAGTAGCAGTAGTAGTAGGAGTAGTAGTAGTAGTAGGAGGAGGAGGAGGAGTAGTGGAGTAGTAGTAGTAGTAGTAGGAGTAGTAGTAGCAGTAGCAGTAGCAGTAGCAGTAGCAGTAGCAGTAGCAGTAGCAGTAGCAGTAGTAGTAGGAGTAGTAGTAGTAGTTGTTGTAGTTGTAGTTGTAGTTGTAGTAGTAGTAGGGGAGGCCGGCGGGCAGGACGGCGCAAAAATGCACTGCATTGCTTGGTCATGAAACAAAAACTACCACGCTGATATGGAATTACTGTTTGGGATCTACGGCCGCTGCTTTCTTGCTGTTGGGGATATTCTTTGGGCTTATTTGTGTCTCTAACACACTGGTCTCACGGGTGGTTCACGGGTGGTTCCCGGGTGGTTCATGGGTGGTTCACGGGTCGTTCACGGATGATTCAAGGGTGTTTCACGGCTCGTTTCGGGTTGTTGACGGGACGTTCACGGGCTGTGGGCAGCTGTAAAGGGCGATTGCAAACAATGAAATTGATATAAATTGATACCAAGAGCCCTGGAACTCAACCAGTTGGGAGAATGATTTGCAGTGATTTGTCGATAAAACACGCATTTGTCCACTGCAGTCTATTACAAGTAAAACATGTTCATTGAAACGATCAAGTTTAACGAGGTCTTTGGTTCGCAGGGTTATATTTATATACGTATATATATAGTATATGATAAAATTATCGATGTTGTAGGGGTGGCCTTAGATTCACAAGCATCCATTACAGTATCAAAATCAACAGCCGAAAACAAAATCTACTGTATGAATTACTAAACGGCTGAATTGCACATATCAAGGTTAAGATGCACATAAACAATCCAAGCCACCTGGTGAATATGTGGGTTCGCAATGTAGAGGTTCTTGATCAGGCGCAAAGGGGTCTTAGCGATCCTGGATGATAGACATTTGGGCATGTCCACTGCTGCTGCTGCTGCTACTGCCTGTTCAAAAGACAGCCCCTGGATGGGAAAACACCATGGCAGTGAAGGACGGAGAAGCTTCAAAATTGCACCCCAAAAATGCCTAACGTAACTTCTGAAACCCATACAAAATGATGATTTTAGCTACCTTTTCCTCCTTCTGCTGCAGAGGCTTTTGCTGCTGCTGCTGCTGGTGGCTGCTGGTGTAGTAGTAGTAGTAGTAGTAGTAGTAGTAGTAGTAGTAGTAGTAGTAGTAGTAGTAGTAGTAGTAGTAGTAGTAGTAGGTTTCTGTTGTTGATGTTGTTGCTGTTGCTTCTGTTGCTGCTGCTGCTGCCTCCTGACTGGCGGCTGCCGCCTGCTGGCTGCTGGCTCCTGGCTGCTGTGTCATAGATTCTTCAAGAAGTTGTAGTTGTTGTTGTTGTTGTTGTTGTTGTTGTTGTTGTTGTTGTTGTTGTTGTTGTTGTTCACAATTCACAACCTCTCTGCCCTGACGGCGTCGTTTTTAAGCATGCGAACAGGGTTCTAGCGATGATGAGTTGACATTTGGGCACGCCCGCGCGTTGTGTACCCCCTAAATGTCCGGTGCCCATGACTTAGTTAGATTGTGACAGATTGTGAGTGGGTGGGTAGTTCAGCATAACTTCTGGGGAGTCAGATAGGGGCATGTATGGACACCTTGTTTTTTGGTTTGAAAACCATCTATCAGCCCACATATCAAGCCAATGTTGACAACAACCATTTATTTTAGTCTTAATCATAATGAGGGTTAATAATTGGAAAACGTAAATCAATAAATGCTAGAGGTAAGAAAATTTGTGAATTGGATCATTTATTGACAGCGCTAGTTGATGTTGGTTGTTCCCAGTGGTTGATGTTCCTCGTCCAAAGAGCTGCGCCCACAGCAGCTGTTACGATTTTGTTTCCCCATCTTCCAAGCTGGGCTGTGCGGCTTGTTGTGAGGCGCCAGGGATGATGCCCACAGCCGCAGTTGCGCCCAAGGTAACTGGCGGAGCTGGGTCGCATAAGGCGATCGACGGCCTGTTGGTAGCGCTGGATGCTGTGGTGCCTTGGTTTTTTCTCGGGGGCAGTTGGGCGCCAATTTCTGCAGGTTACAGGTTGGTAGTTTATTTGGGGTCATGAGCCACAAAAATGGTCATCATTAATGGTGGCTGTGAGGTACAAGCGGACTGAACGGGTCACTAGTTTAATGGGCTGATAGATTACCAGCAAACAATCAAAACCACCTGGTGAATATGTGGATTCACAATGTAGAGGTTCTTGATCAGGCGCAAAGGGGTCTTAGCGATCCTGGATGATAGACATTTGGGCATGTCCCCTGCTGCTGCTGCTGCTGCTGCCTGTTCAAAAGACAGCCCCTGGATGGGAAAACACCATGGCAGTGAAGGACGGAGAAGCTTCAAAATTGCACCCCAAATATGCCTAACGTAACTTCTGAAACCCATACAAAATGATGATTTTAGCTACCTTTTCCTCCTTCTGCTGCAGAGGCTTTTGCTGCTGCTGCTGCTGGTGGCTGCTGGTGTAGTAGTAGTAGGTTGCTGTTGTTGATGTTGTTGCTGTTGTTGCTGTTGCTTCTGTTGCTGCTGCTGCTGCCTCCTGACTGGCGGCTGCCGCCTGCTGGCTGCTGGCTCCTGGCTGCTGTGTCATAATTTCTTGTTGTTGTTGCTGTTGCTGTTGCTTGTTGTTGTTGTTGTTGTTGTTGTTGTTGTTCACAATTCACAACCTCTCTGCCCTGACGCGCTCCCCCTTGCGTCTGCCGGTGTCGGCGGAGATTTGTTTAGGGTAATGAGCAACAAGAATGGTCAAGAATCGTCATGAATGGTGGCTGTGAGACACATTTTTGTGTTCTATTATTTTCCATCTTTGTTCATTTTCTTCCTTGGCTGGTGTTGCGCGGCCTTTGTCCCAACCGCTTGTTTTGCCTTGTGTGCCTGGCTGCCCGGGTTTTCTCTTGGTGTTCTTTGGCCACTAGGAGGTACAATCTCAAAGTTATGAACTCACCAGCCATCATAGCAGTCTTGGAACTATCCATGTATTTTTTGATTATTGGATGAACCGTTAAGTTGAACAATCAGCCATGAAGATCAATCGCTGTCATGTGTAACAAATGATCAGTATTTAGAGCAAATCCTTTTCAATAAACAGTTTCGAGTAGCTAGTTGTTTGAAAGCCATCTATTAGCCCACTCATCAACCATCGCTTGTTTTTATCATAATTAGGGCCAAGAGTTGCAAAAACATGCAAAAACCTAAACCCATTTGTTGTGTGAAGCACACGCAAGAAAGTTTGTGAATTTGATCATTTATTGACAGCGCTACAAAGGCTTATAAACGGGAAAAGTGTTTAACGTTGCTTCTGGGGCGTTAGGGAGTGGGGGCTTTCCGCATGTGTTGCTGCATTCCAGAAAGGCTTATAAACGGGAAAAGTGCCTAAGGTTGCTTCTGAAACCTTATAAAATGAAGTGTTTCTCCTTTTCCGCACTTCTTGCCACCTTCTAGAAAGGCTTATAAACGGGAGAAGTGTTTAACTGTTTAACGTTGCTTCTGAAACCTTAGAAAATGAAGTTTCTATGCTTGTCTGCATTTCTCGCCACCTTCTAGAAAGGCTTATAAACGGAAAAAGTGCTTAAAGTTGCTTCTGAAACCTTAGAACATGAAGCCTTAGATTCACAAGCATCGATTACAGTATCAAAATCAACGGCCGAAAACAACATCTTCTGTATGAATTACTAAACGGCTGAATTGCACATATCAAGGTTAAGGTGCACATAAGACTATTCATTCTATATGTGTTTAATATAAAATAAATATTTCTACCTGCTAGTTTTGACACGCACAACCAGGCGAGATAGAGAATGACAGAATGTGCAGCTGGCAAAGACTTCCTATATTTCTCATTTAACTGGTTGAAGAGGCATACAGTAGTATACAGGTAGTTTCTGAATCTCTTTGTTTTCAAACAGGACGCCCTGAGAGTGGTCCAACGGACTTTGGAAACATCATTGCATGCTGCTTTCATAGGATGTCCTGGCATCATCCTTGCAATGATCAGTGCGGAGATTTCTGGCCTTCTGTCCAAATAGAAACCAGCAAAGGAAAAAGAAGCACAATGATTGCTTTTCAGAAGAAAATCAGGACTCTCGTCCGAAAAGGAAAAAAACGAAATATCACAACTTCACATCTTCTTGTTTCGGATCACTCCATTGATTCAGGATTTTGGGTACCTGTGGACATTGTACTTGTCTTTACCCACCATTCGAAACCTCAGTGTGTCTATGACTGACGCTTTGGAAGCTGCACTGCCAGTTCTTAGGCGGCGGCACCGCAAGGACACTTGTTGTTGAGCGCACGCTTCAACAATGATGAGATTCTTGCCTCAAACAGTTATTGATTGATGTGTTTTAATGTGTGGTTTTGGGGATCGGATCTGCTTTGAACAGGGGGCGACATAGTCAAGATTTCCAATGCTTCATGGGGTTGATGACTGAGGATTATTGCGTATATGAGGGCAGTGAAGAAGCAGCTGGAAGCTCGAAACATACCGGTTTTCGTGGTTGAAGCAACCGTCGGCCAAAGTTTTGCTGACCTGACGCGGATAGGATTGCTCCGTGCCAAAGGCATGGTAGCATTCTGCACCTCGGAATATGGTGCATACACTGGTGTAGGATATGAAACTTTCCATGAGCTTGAATTTGCTCATGACCACCAGTTGCCCTTGTTTCCGATTAGGCTCTGTGATGAGTGGCCACCAGCGCCGCAGAACAACGAACGAGGCATCTATCAGAATCAATTCGTGTTCAAAAATAGCCTGATGTACATAGATGATCGGCAGATGACTCGGGCCCAATGGGTTGCTGATCAGATTGCTGAAGCTGTCGCATTCATGGGCATTTTCGGACCAAAACCACGAGCTACTTGGCTGCACAGAACTTTTTGATCCTTCTGCCCAGCTGATGGAAATTGTATAATCCTGTCTTACGTGGGAAACAATCTTGTTGGGCATTGGTAGGCCTTTTCATATCATTGGCTTGTTTTTGCGTTGCCGGTGTGTACAGTTGATTGGCCTGATATTTTAAGAAGAATTCTTGCGAGTTTGAAAGAAAAAATAATTTGCACAAAGATGTTTTTTGTTGCCTACTCTGCTGCTGGTTGCGAAGCTGGAGAAATAGCAGCTGCAACATGACATTGGCACGAGGCTTGAGACAGTAGTAGCAGTAGCAAACCAAAAAAGACTACGGCAGAATGCCTTTTGCCAGGCAATGTGGTGAGTGTTCGCATCCAGCATGAAGCCAACTTGAGCACGATCTCACCGATGTCACGATGTCGTTTGGTCCCACTGGTTCGTTAATTCTGTGCCAGGTGTTCTTCTTCTCTCTGCCTCGTTTGAATTTGGGGTCTTTCTGAGGCACATCCTGAAGCACCGCGCTGGGGTGCAGAGGTGCTACTTGGGGGTGCAATTCCACTGAACACCTGGGTTATAGTATGGTATATTATGGTAAATATTGTGGTATAATTATTGATTAATGTATATTGATGTATACTGCCATAATGCAATAAGGGTCACCCCCAAGCAGACAGGGTCCGCAGCTGGAAGCGGCATTCGAAGTCCTGGTTCTGTCTCAACCCAAGGCGCCTTCTCAAGCCATGCCCGAGGACGGGATGAAGCCATTGGCAGCTTCAAATATTGATTCGTATTATTTTGTATTCACGTTTCGTTATCATGTTTCATCATGGTTCATCATGTTTCATCATGTTTCATCCGTTTCCGCATTTTCAGTCGGAGAGTCTGGATTAAAGATATTGAAGAGTTCTCAGTAGTAGTAGTAGTAGTAGTAGTAGTAGTAGTAGTAGTAGTAGTAGTAGTAGTAGTAGTAGTAGTAGTAGTACTAGTACTAGTACTAGTACTAGTACTATGCGGGGAGCGGTGGTCAGCAGGAGTGGAGAGAATGTGAAGGGTAATTTTTCCTAGTTTGTAGTTTGTTTTTTCTGTTCCGTGAGACGTTGTCTTTACGCGCGCTTTGCTGCTTCAGTTCCGGCCTTCTTCCATTTCCTTTCCTTAGACGTGATGGCAACTGCTGTCCTTTTCCAACTCCCTTCCTTAGGCATGATTGCAATTCCTGTGTTTTTCCAACTCCCTTTCTTGGGCGTGATTGAAAATGCAGTGTTTTTCCAGTTTCCTTTCACGGGCATGATTGAAACTGCTATGTTTTTCCAATTCCCTTTCCCGGGTGTGATTGAAAATGCCGTGTTTTTCCAGTTCCCTTTCCCGGGCGTGATTGAAAATGCTGTGTTTTTCCACTTCCTTTTCCTCAGCGTGTGCGAAGTCCTGTGTTTTTCCAGTTCCCTTTCTCTTTCCCAGTTCCCTTCCAGTTCCCTTCCAGTTCCCTTCCCAGTTCCCTTCGCAGATTCCCTGTGTTTTTCCAAGGAAAGTGCGTTGCAACTTTTTTTCTTTAAAAAAGAAAACATCTTTGTTTTTATTTTAAAAAAAGTCGCAACGCATTTTCCTTGGAAAAACACAGGGAATCCGCGAAGGGAGCTGGGAAGGGAACTGGGAAGGGAACTGGAAGGGAACTGGAAGGGAACTGGGAAAGAGAAAGGGAACTGGAAAAACACAGCATTTTCAATCACGCCCGGGAAAGGGAACTGGAAAAACACGGCGTTTTCAATCACACCCGGGAAAGGGAACTGGAAAAACACAGCATTTTCAATCACGCCCGGGAAAGGGAACTGGAAAAACACAGCATTTTCAATCACGCCCGGGAAAGGGAACTGGAAAAACACGGCAGTTGCAAGCCCGGCCGGAATGGGAACTGGAAAAGTGCAGCATGTGGGAGGACCTGCGCGACACGGCCAGCTGAAGTGGGTTTTATCATCCACTATTATGGCGATATCATGTGATGAGTTATTTTTTGAAAAGCAGCAGGTGTCTTGTCAATGCAAAGAAATGGAAGAAATAAAGCTATTGAGGGATACATTGTGGGTCTCATCATCCACTTTGTGGCGTTGTGACTGGCTTTGCTTTTCAATCATGGGGTGACTTCTTTGCTTAAAAAACAACAGGTGGTGACAGGTTGTGCATTGTCAATGCATAGTTGTGGGAGACATGAATACATCGAGGATTCATGATGGGCCTTGTCATTCACCTTTGTGGCGTTGTCACTGGGCTTGCTTTTGGACTCATTGTGACACTTTGGGAGAATATAATTTGTGAATTCTTCGCAAAAACATATGCCAGAAAAATGCAGAACCATGATGAGAAAGTAAGCGCATGAGACGGTACGGGGAGCGGTGGTCAGCAGGAGTGGAGAGAATGTGAAGGGTAATTTTTCCTAGTTTGTAGTTTGTTTTTTCTGTTCCGTGAGATGTTGTCTTTACATGCGCTTTGCTGCTTCAGTTCCGGCCTTCTTCCATTTCCTTTCCTTAGACATGATGGCAACTGCTGTCCTTTTCCAACTCCCTTCCTTAGGCATGATTGCAATTCCTGTGTTTTTCCAACTCCCTTTCTTGGGCGTGATTGAAAATGCAGTGTTTTTCCAGTTCCCTTTCACGGGCATGATTGAAACTGCTATGTTTTTCCAGTTCCCTTTCCCGGGTGTGATTGAAAATGCCGTGTTTTTCCAGTTCCCTTTCCCGGGGGTGATTGAAAATGCTGTGTTTTTCCACTTCCTTTTCTTCAGCGTGTGCGAAGTCCTGTGTTTTTCCAGTTCCCTTTCTCTTTCCCAGTTCCCTTCCAGTTCCCTTCCAGTTCCCTTCCCAGTTCCCTTCGCAGATTCCCTGTGTTTTTCCAAGGAAAGTGCGTTGCAACTTTTTTCTTTAAAAAAGAAAACATCTTTGTTTTTATTTTAAAAAAAGTCGCAGCACACTTTCCTTGGAAAAACGCAGGGAATCCGCGAAGGGAACTGGGAAGGGAACTGGGAAGGGAACTGGAAGGGAACTGGAAGGGAACTGGGAAAGAGAAAGGGAACTGGAAAAACACAGGCCTTCGCACACGCTGAAGAAAAGGAAGTGGAAAAACACAGCATTTTCAATCACGCCCGGGAAAGGGAACTGGAAAAACACAGCGTTTTCAATCACACCCGGGAAAAAACACAGCATTTTCAATCACGCCCGGGAAAGGGAACTGGAAAAACACGGCAGTTGCAAGCCCGGCCGGAATGGGAACTGGAAAAGCGCAGCATGTGGGAGGACCTGCGCGACACGGCCAGCTGAAGTGGGTTTTATCATCCACTATTATGGCGATATCATGTGATGAGTTATTTTTTGAAAAACAGCAGGTGTCTTGTCAATGCAAAGAAATGGAAGAAATAAAGCTATTGAGGGATACATTGTGGGTCTCATCATCCACTTTGTGGCGTTGTGACTGGCTTTGCTTTTCAATCATGGGGTGACTTCTTTGCTTAAAAAACAACAGGTGGTGACAGGTTGTGCATTGACAATGCATAGTTGCGAGAGAAATGAATACATCGAGGATTCATCATGGGCCTTATCATTCACCTTTGTGGCGTTGTCACTGGGCTTGCTTTTGGACTTATTGTGACACTTTGGGAGAATATAATTTGTGAATTCTTAGCAAAAACAGACGCCAGAAAAATGCAAAACCATGATGAGAAAGTAAGCGCATGAGACGGTAGATGGACAAATTATTCAAACCCCGCATCCATGAGTTGTAGGCTACCCCCTGTCCCCCCAAATTTCAACGTTATGGTTTCGTATCTTTGTCCCTGATCTTAGGGTTTGATTTATTTCGTCGATTCGAAGGAGCGAACCAAACCAAAAAACAACATTGTAATTGGGGGTGCGGGGGGTAATTGGATTACAAGGGTTTGAATAATTCGTCCATCTACGGTAGTACTACTACTAGTACCAGTAGTAGAAGTAGAAGTAGTAGTAGTAGTAGTAGTAGTAGTAGTACTAGTAGTAGTACTAGTAGTAGTAGTAGTAGTAGTAGAAGTAGAAGTAGAAGTAGAAGTAGTAGTAGGGGCAAGTAGTAGGGGCAACATCTTTTTCCCTGGCGCCATCCCCCTTCTGCTGGCCGCGGTCGGCGGATACAAAAAGGGGTACATGTTGGAGCAGCTTGTATACAAGTAGCTCAAAATCAGCATCACGCAAAATTTGCACAAAGCCGGCCCAAGGTTTGCGCTGAGAAAAAATTGGTACTGTAGGGATACGTTGTGCTATTTTGCCAAGTTACTCTAGGATTTGAGCGATAAAGCCTGCGTGCAAGATTCGCGGCAGATTCTACATGTAATCCTTGCCTTTTCCTGAGGTGGCTCATCCCTTTGTTGCATGGACAGAAGAAGTTGTTATGGGAAGAAATCCTCATTAGAAGATGTCCAAAGTACTGACGGGAAGCAACAAGTATTTTTGGACGATGACTCAGAGGTGTGGGGAAAGCACACATGCAAATGGTGTGCGAAAACTTTTGCACAAAAATGAGGTGAGCAGTTAGACGTATTTAGAAGTAGGGGTGTGGGTGCCCAATATAGGCACAAGTCATGGTTTGCTGAATGCTGGCCCAAATGCAGTTTTTAAATTGAAGAAACAGGACAACCCTCATGTCATGCGTTCCCATCAGTCAGGTGAGGACCTCTAGATTTTATCTCACTGCTCCTCCTTTGTCCTTCACTTTCTGACGTCCGCAACACCCCCTGGCGGATGGAGCAATGTGCGTATCACCGAATCAGCGTCGGAGATATCGCCTCGATCTGTGCCACTGATCAGTGCCACAAGTCAGAACTTGCTTGAATTCTAGCAAAACTTCTGCGGTGTCTGAGCAGTCTGAGTAGGTGTATTCTCAGATTCTCCAAACTCATGTATCCAAAAAACTGATCCAGTGTATCCCAAGGTAAATTCATGACAATTCCTTTCATCTTGGCCTTCGGATTCCATCCCATATCATCCAAAGATAAATCTCCAAAGCCTGGGGAAAATGGGCAGAGTTCTGTTTAGGCAGAAGTAATTTCAAAATGGTATATTTTCCTACGGGCATCAAAATCTGGAATTTGTGCTGAATTTCTCCTGGAACAGAGAATAAATCAAGAATTGCGCTGGAAATGGTCCTGAAATGTTCTGGCCATGCTACGGCACATCAAGTACAGTGTCACATAATGTCACTTAGGTTTGAGAAAGGGTTGTTTCGCCTAGGCCTCGCTTTTTCTAATCAGGGCACTTTTGCTTCCACTTTGTCAATTCAGGTTGTACACTATAGTTTGTCCTTCCAGAAGTTTATCTTTCAACACGCCAGCAGTTCATTGGGCACTGTTTCATTCGTCCTCAAAACAGTGGAGGTTCGCTTGAAATTGAACTTCTTTGCGGATTGTTTATATAGATGCTGGTAACAATCCCTTTTCTTGCCAGCAATAACGACAGTCTATTGGCCTTTTGTGCTACCGACCGGTCCTGTTCAAGAAGCGCTGCAGACCGGCAGGTTTCACCGGAAGAACTTGAGCGTTTGCGGAAACTGGCTGTGGAAAAGCAGAAAGAAGGAGCAGCCCCGTTGCCGGTGGTGCGCCTTTGCTTCGTCGGTTGAGGTCGCGCAGGGAAGACGACAACTCTAAGGCAGGCGCATGAAAGACGTAGATAAATCGTGACTCATGGTGCTGGCTGTTTTGGGGGGTAGCGCCAAGACCCCGCTTTTGAGGCGGCTCAAAGGTGAACCATTTCGAGATGAAGAGCCATCCACCCATGGTCTAGATGTTTGGGCCGGCCAAGCTGAAGCCCATCTACAAGCAGACCGAAGCGCAGCTGGCCCGTGGAAGGAATGGAAGGAATCCATGCACCATACTGCTGTCAAGGACGTGTTTGCATGTGCGCTTCACTTGGTCACTCAGCGAATCCAAAGTTGTTCATGTCCCATATGGCAAGCAACCCCTTCGTGGTTTGCAGAATCGTTGGCAATACCAAGCAGGCAACCAGATCACATGATTCTGTGAGTTCTTCGCTTGCAGATTGATTTGTATCAACATCTTTGTCTGGGGTTGGGCAATCACAGCCTTCAATGCCCACTTGAAAACTGGTCGAATGCCTTTTTTGATTTGGAACTCGCCGTTTTGAGAAAAAAGAGGTAGATTGACACCCCAGAAAATCTATGAAGGTCTAAACAGTCTAAACCCTCACAGTTTAAAGTTTCGCAGCTATTTCCCCACATGCATCCCTGTGCCAACTAGTAGACAAGCGGAACGGGGCTGCATCAAACTCATTCGTATTTGTGCATGCGGCTCCATGTAGAAAGTAATTCCGTCACACGCCCCCTGGAAATAAACCATACAAGCCATAGTTAAACCTAGATTAGACACGCGCAGAGTAGGACTGACGTGTGCGCAGTTTAGAAGCAGCTGTAGACACAGCAGGTTTTGATTCGATAGGGTTTGATTAAGTTTCAAATCGATAAGATATATTGCCACAGCTTCCTCATGTTTCCTTCATGTTGCGAGGACGCTCTTCGGAAGGCACCAGAGGCCGATGTGGAGAATCCGGGGACCGCATACTCTCGTGCAGCGGTGCATGTCAAGCAAAAGAATGATGCCGCTCAAAAGAACGATGCTGCTCAAAAGAATGATGCCGCTCAAAAGAACGATGCCGCTCAAAAGAACGATGCCGCTCAAAAGAACGATGCCGCTCAACAGAATGATGCCGCTCCGCTCCTTCCACCAGCGACGTGCGGGCCTATGATCATGGATGAGGGTACTCTTTCCAACATGCTTTCCAGCAAGAAAAGCGAAAAAGACGGCGTAGAGGCGAGATTGCAGTGCTGGGATTTCCCAGGACAAGAAGAATACGCACTGCTGAACCAAATATTTTTTTCCGAGAGGGCAATCTATCTGGTGTTTTTCGACATGACTGGGAAGATGGATGAGGAATGGCGCCATATATGTTTCTGGCTATGGGCCATCGGGATGTTTTCAAAGAAGAAGAACGCAAAACCGCCTATTCTTCTTCTTGGGACTAAAGCTGGGGAACCAGACAAACTTGATGAGTTAGAACTGCAGAAGCGCCTTGAGGATCTGAAGGAAAAAGTCCCCTGGTTAAAGGAACAGCTGCAGCTACATCCGAATGGTTTCTGGCTATTCCCCATCGAAAACAAAGGAACCAGTTCTGAGGAATTCATTCGCCCCTTGCGCCGGCACCTGCAACACATGGTGTTGCAATTTGTCACTCCACGTGATGATAATGATGATGCCGTACCAGGATTGGTGGGAGTGCAGGCAAAGCTGTACCCGTTGGCCTGGTTACAAGCCCATGATCTGCTGACTCGCCTTGGATCCGGCTTCAGGCTGTTTGGAACTTTGTTTTGTTGCGTTGAAGAAGTTGAATTGTGGAATTTGTGGATTTTTCCATGTGTAGACTCTGTGTAGACAGTGGTAAAGTGGTCGAAAGCCGATTCAGAAACTACGATTCAGAAACTATTTCCACCGATTCAGAAATTAACTATCGCGATTCAGAAAGTATCGCGATTCAGAAAGTAATTCAGAAACTACCACGATTCAGAAACTACGATTCAGAAACGATCGTGTTTCAGAAATGCACGAGTCAGAAACTATCGCGATTCAGAAACTAAGGAGAATGATATCAAAATTCCCACCCGCATGGAACTTCAAATTGACTTGGACTGTCCACAAGGATAAGATGATACCAAAATTCCAACCCCCATGCAACTTCAAATTGACTTGGACTGTCCACAAGGACAAGATGATATCAAAATGCCCACCCCCATGGAACTTCAAATTGACTTGGAATGCCCACAAGGATAAGATGATATAAAAATTCCCACCCCCATGGAACTTCACATTGGCTTGGACTGTCCAAAAGGATATGATGATATCAAAATTCTCACCCCCATGGAATTTCAAATTGACTTGGACTGTCCACAAGGATAAGATGATATCGAAATTCCCACCCCCATGCAACTTCAAATTGACTTGGATTGTCCGCAAGGATGAGATGATATCAAAATTCTCACCCCCATGGAACTTCAAATTGACTTGGACTGTCCACAAGGACAAGATGATATCAAAATGCCCACCCCCATGGAACTTCAAATAGACTTCGACTGTCCACGAGGATCAGATGATATCAAATTCCCACCCCCATGGAACTTCAAATTGACTTGGACTGTCCACAAGGACAAGATGATATCAAAATTCCCACCCCCATAGAACTTCAATTTGACTTGGACTGTCCACAAGGACAAGATGATATCAAAATTCCCACCCCCATGGAACTTCAAATTGACTTGGACTGTCACGAGGATCAGATGATATCAAAGTTCCCACCCCCATGGAACTTCAAATTGACTTGGAATGTCCACAAGGATAAGATGATATCAAAATTCCCACCCCCATGGAACTTCACATTGACTTGGACTGTCCACAAGGATAAGATTGATGATATCAAAATTCTCACCCCCATGGAACTTCAAATTGACTTGGACTGTCCACAAGGACAAGATGATATCAAAATTCCCACCCCCATAGAACTTCCAATTGACTTGGACTGTCACGAGGATCAGATGATATCAAAATTCTCACCCCCATGGAACTTCACATTGACTTGGGCAGTCCATTGTGTTGCACAATTAGTCTCCGAATCTGCGGTCTTAGTTTCCGAATCCGCGCTTTTAGTTTCCGAATATATCCGAATCTTTGTTTCTGAATCCGCGGTTTCAGTTTTCGAATCTTGGTTTCCGAATCCGAGTGTGTGTTAGTTTCCGAATCTGCGGCTTTAGTTTCCAAATCCGTGTTTTTAGTTTCCGAATCCGCGTTTTTAGTTTCCGAATCCGCGCGCGACCGTGGTAAAGTCATGGCAACATGCAGGAATGAACTTGTGTGAGTTCACCATCCGTGCCATGCATTCTCCGTGCCCCGTCAGGGCCACAGCTCCCATGGTTGAAGTTAAGAAGGTTGCGCAAGATGCGGAACTCAAATCAGGGCGCAAACTCAAGATCGCGTCGAATCTGCGGGTAACCCTCTCAGACAAGAGTTGGCTGATTGTGCCAAGGGGATCTTCCATCAAAATTGAGGGCAGAGCTTTTGTGGGTGCCGGAGGCATCCCGCTGAACTTGCACGTCTCCTGTGACTGTCTGGAGCTGGAAGTAGTTCAACAGCTTCTCAAGGGCATGCAGCCTACAGGCTTGTCCAACGACGACGCCGAGACAGTTTTGAGGTTGCTGAACCTGTTAGGCACTTTAGTGTGGATGGACCAGCCCGAGCTTCGAAACCTTGTGCTGCTAAATCCACGCCGAGTTGCAGTTGCAATGGCATCATTGATGACCATTTGCTTTGGCCAGGAGAACTTTGAACACAGAGATATGATGATGATTGAGCGCAAAATCACTGAACATCGTAGTGATCTTCTTCGGTTCCAGTCAACAGGGATCGCAACGCGCAAGTTGATCAGAGGACTTTGGAAAGAGGACCCCAGGGTCCAAATGCTTTCAAACCTTGTGTCCTGTGTTGCACGACAATGGTCAACATAAATTGGGAAACTGGGAAACTGCCGCAAGTTACAATAGTAAACAGGCAGGGTAATCCTCGAGGGAAACAAACCTATAACCTATCAATCCTATGGGGACTATTTTGGCTTCCAACCACCTCCAAAAGGCATCAAAAGGCCCTATGCTGCTGTCAACACACTAGCAGCATCCCGTTGTCCTTTACTCAAGCATTGCTAGAGGGCCAGAAACCGGCCACCTGAGGATAAAAAAGGCCTTGCCATAGAATTTAGGTGCGTAGTTCTTTTCATGTAGAAATTTGTTCCATTTGATTCCTTCACACCTGCCTGAGATAGCATTATCGATGCCGTTTTTGAACTTCCTGTTCGCAAAGCTCCAGCAAAGCTTTGGTGAACGGCGGGTAGGATAGGCGCAAGTTTGCGCAGGTGTGTATAGGACTCGTGTGAGTTGGAGTCTAGTGGTTGGTGTTGTGCTCATGGCGTCAGAGCCAGTTGCGGTAACTTGATGGCGTTTCATTTTGCCCGCAAGTTTCGCGCGTTGCAGTGTTTGTGTCCATTTGTTTTCTTCCTTTAATTTTACTTTGGAACATGGTGAGTTGTGCAACGTGTGTTGAGCTGGAGGGATTTGTGCCTGCAATCGCAAGGAGTTTCCTGAGGAGAGCCAGCAAGAGCTAATATGGCAGATCTTGCTGGAAAAGCACCTGATGTTCGAGCGACTTGTTCAGGATGAGTTCGTTCTTCCAAGTTGTTTGCCCATTGCACACAGCGCAGAAGAGGTCTTAAGAGAGGCAGGCAAAGTCTTCTACGTGGATGTCGGTGGTCTTTTGTCCCCCAATTTCTTCCCGGCGTTGGCGCAGAAGATGTACAGTTGCCAGATCACAAACGACTCTGAAAGCACATGGAAACCAGGACCGCCCCAAGTTTTCCGGAATCGCGGGCACTTTCATGCAGGCACCTGTTCAGTGTCAATATCTCTATTCCCAGTCAGTCTGTGCAGAAGCTCCAAGAGTCTTTTGCGAATCGTTGTTCAGGGAGGCAACGAACTGAAATACAAAGAAGTTGCCCAAAAGGTGAAACATTTGCTAGAAAATGACATTTTCGGCTTCAATCCTGGATATGAAATAGATCCTGCCTCCATTTTTCAGTTGAAAGCTGTCCCAATTACTTCAACACTTTGCATGAATGTGGGATGTAAGCAAACATGCTCTCTCTGTAGACTCCGGGCCTTATTGGAAGAGCGTTTCCTACCCGACTTGGACAGTGCCCTCCGCTCTGTTGTGCAAAGCGCTGCCATTTTTGGAAGGCACACACGACCTGCGGGCAGCTTCCGTTTCAAGGCTATGAAATATCCTGGTGATGTTGACCTGGAAGAGTATTTGGCCATAGATGCCAACAGTCGAGATGAGGCCCTGACAGAACTTTGCAGGACCATTCAGACCCAATATGGGAATACCGAATATGGGAATATCGCTGGGGCAGGTGGTGTGGAAATGTTTTTCGGTGGATTCAAAGCAGGTTTTGAGCCCGCGTCTGAATGTAGCGGTGCAAAAAAAAAAATCCTAAGTTGGACGCAACAAGACATTTCGTGCTCGTCAACAGAAGCTTTGAAAAAAGCTTTGGGAGAAGGTCATCATACTTGGACTGCCAAGCTTGACTTGTTTGCAAAAGTGAAACTTTTTGAGGATTCCAAAGAGACACGTCGCTATTTTGAGGTTACCAATGTCCTGCGAGCTGGTTGGTTCAAAGGGGCTCAACCTATCCAGCCGATCAGCGACGAGAAGGATTTTTTGCAATCAGTTGAGAAGAATTTGGAGAAGTTTTCAGGTGAGGAACCCAATGCAATGAAGTACGTCAAGCGCCTTTGGGAGAGAAGTGCCTATTTAGCGGAGCGAGGATTTGACTTGGAGTGGAACTTGAGCATTTTGGAGGCTCTCCGCCCGCTGCTTGGTCACTGGGTCGCTGAACTCAATCAAGTTGCGGCGCATGTCGAGACCATCATCAATATGATGCAATCTTCCCACGAGTTGTTTGAACATGCACGTACCGATCTGCCCATACTTCGCCGCACAGCAGCAAGAGTTTTTTGCCCATAAGGTCATAATGTATATTAGATAAAGTGTTTGTTGTTTCCCCTTTTGTCGAAGACGATGTAATTTTGCATTCTGATGCATTCTTGACAATGTGCAGTGGATCGTTGCTTGATGTTTTAGAGGTCAGAACTTGAGCAGATTGAAGTCTCGGCTTCACAACATTGATGAGTCAGAGAAGCAGGCTGCAGAAGATGGGCGCGACAGCATTGCAAAAGCACTGAAGTACATCCCGGAGCTGCTACCAGAATCATCACCAGAAGCTGCGAAAGAGAAAGACATGTTACGTACATTCCTGCATAAAGCACAGCTGTTGTTGGAAAGCTGCGTTGAGACCGTCTTGATCGGAAAATTGGGTTCTTTCAAAGTTCCAGTGGCCAAACCACTCGGAAAGCTCTGGACGTTTCCTTCAGACCACCCTCCCATTGCAGCTATGCTCAAACTCGGTGAGAACTCCATCAAGGTTGCTTCCTGGAATGTTCTGAACCGGAACTACTATGAATACATAGATAAAAACACACAAGGACTCAAAGGCTCGGAAATAACAATGCAGCATGAAGCTGGTACAAGAGAGAGCAAGATCATTGAGAAGATCGAAGAGATGCTACAGAACGATTTCCGAATATTGTGCTTACAAGAATGCTGGCCCGAGTTGCTTCAGCAGCTTGGAGAAGCTTTGGAGGAAAGACAGCCTGAAGTTCAGATGCACTGCAGCGGAGAAGACAAGAACCAAGAGGCAATACGTTGTATGTGTTAGGACATCTTGTTTTCCATATCCGACATCCAACAGAAAATCGCAGCATTTTGCCTCATAGCTCTGGCAATTGTTGGACTCAACATCTGTATCCACCCCGGCCCCTTGCAGGCAATCCTTTTCCATTCCGACCATGTTTACTTTCGGGAACGTATTCGTTTTCATCGCGCCTTCAGAGAGAATTCCAAGAAGGCGGTTTTTTTGCTTGAAGCTGAAGCTGGTACCATACACTTAGCCTGTGTAGGCAAGGTTTTGTTTCTTTCTTCTTTCGCCAGTGCAAGTGGTGACTGAGGCCCATTTCAAACATGCTGGAATGGGCCTTTTGCGTGTTGTGACAACGTGCTTTGGCTGCACCTCTTTCCAAGAGGGTGTGTGAAACCGCTCAATGTGAACTGCACACTCAACACCCCGCCGCCAAGGCATCTACCCGGTGCTCCTTTTGGGCGCGCTCGCAAAGAATTTGCCGATTGCATAGCTGGGATTGTCAAGGGCGAGAAGCTGCCAACCGTACTGCTGGCAGATCTGAACTTTCCCGAAAAGGCCTTCTAAGGAAAGGGTGTGAGCGGCAGGAGTGACAGGATATGACAGCACGCCCCAAGACCCTTGAAATCCCTTGAAGTATGCTTAAATTGTCAACAGCGTATGACAAGCATTCTGTGTCCTTCAACTTTTGTTTTAGCAGAAACGTTTTGGTCTATGAACAGAGATAAAAGGGTACCACTTTCGAGGTTGAATCGCTGCAGAACAGCCATTGCTGCAGATAGCACAGTACCTCCACGTGGCAGGCCATACAACCTCTTTTGCTTGATCATGACCTTGACGTATCCTTCGTCCCGACACCTTATCCAACAAACATTTGCCAGGCCTGGCAGTCAAGAGTCGAGTGAATATTGAGCAAGCACATGGGGCCCCGATTTTGATAGTGATGAGGACTTCTTTAACAAACCTTAGCAGCGCCGGGAGCTAATAAGATGGCGTTTATAGGTTGCACACAGACAACAGGAAACTATACCCAGAAGTGCTTGCACGGACGTTCAACCATTCTCTTTATTCCTCGCTCAAATCTGTGGATCCGGTACCGTTGAACTGTGCTTTGAATGCCTGCCTTTGCCCCCAGGGGTCCTTGCTGCCGAAGAGGATTGATAGCATTGCAGTCATCAACCACGAGGCAGGGGCTTTCCAAGATGCCGTGCATTGATAGCTTTGCACCTTACATGGTCTCACCACGTGGTTAAGGTCAAAGGCGCAACGCTCCAAGCCACAGCTCTGAAAGCTGAAGACGTCCTCGATGGTCTCAGAGAAGTTGTGGACCTCTTGAAATCCAGGCCCATGCTTTGATGTTGCCTCAAACTTGTGCTGCGGGCTGGCTGTTGCCATATTGCAGATGGCTGATCTTAAGTTCAAAATGATTGGTGGTTGGCTTTGGTCTATCCCATCCACAGCATCCGAACATATAGGAACATCCTACTCTACAAATCCAACAAGTCCATGCAGCAGGGGAGTTGCTATGGGGTGTCATTTGCCCCGCAGCTGCCTTTGCTGTCAGAAACGTTTGTCGCCAATTGTTGTATAGGTCAGCAGAGCCATGGACGCCAACGCGATACCAATCAGACAAGGCTCGTCAAGCGATTTAGGAGTCGCTTTGTCTCATGAAGATCTGCAGGAGTTTGAGGAATGGGGCGAAAATCTGGATGGGTGGCTCAGAAACAATTCCGACTTGGTAGTGGAAATTGTAGAAACTGGTATGAAACTAAGTTCAAATACGAAGCAAAAGTATAGATTGAACACGATTGAGCGAAAATTATCCCTGAGTGATGCCTGAGTGAGAAAAAAAATAAACAGCAAAAGAATTCCACAAAAGGACATGACATCATCCCAAGCGGACTAGGCGGTTTGAGTACATCATAGTCGCAGAATCATGCCTGTAAACAGAGGATAAGGTGTGCACATGGGTATTTATCATGGCCAAAGCTTCGTCCGTGCCACCATCCCTGCCGCCGCCATTGCAGCAGAAGAAAATCAATAGGAGAAACCTTCGACATAAAATCTGCTCAGGGATGCATCTGTTGATTTCCCAGGTTTTTGTAGACATGTCATTGTAAATCCCTTGTGAAATCGGGAACCGTGATTTCGATGCATCAACCCGTAATGTGAGAAACCGAAGCAACCGAAGCATGCATGACGAACCCGGGTTTCTCATGTTTTCTAAAGGATGTAGTTCGCTATAGTTCGCTAGTTCATGCCGAACAGGTGCTACCATCTCCGGCCGCATCAAGAGGTGCTGAATCTCCAAACCCAGCTCCTGTTCTGACCTCAGCGTTGCATGTGACTTGTTCCTGTCAGTTCCATTTGCCCAGATGCGTAGCCCTGGAAATGGCCGGTGACCAATGACGTTTGCATTTAGATTTGTTGGATTGGGATAGCTTTTTGATGCTTTTTGGTGCTGCTACGGTAGAGTTTTATTGTATACTTAAGAGGAAACTTCGATTGTTATTGGGACATGACGCAGTCAAATCTTCATGTTGGGGATGGATCCATCTCCAGATCCATCTCGCTGTGCAAGACGTGTGCCGTGCTGCCAGGCATCTGCCTCGACTGACATGTGATCGGTGGGGAACTCAGGATCTTTGGGATGGATCAAAACTAATTGTCATATGTTTTGGGGTATGAAAATCAATCAACATCAGCTAGTTTGGTGCCAACTGACCCATAACATCCCAAAACCACATTGTCCCTCGAAAACAATTTCCGTATTCAAACAAGGACTGCAATCTTGTTTCGAATCACTCCATTGATTCAGGATTTTGGGTACTTGTGGGCATTGTACTTGTCTTTACCCACCATTCGAAACCTCAGTGTGTCTATGGCTGACGCTTTGGAAGCTGCACTGCCAGTTCTTAGGCGGCGTCGTCACAGCAAGGACACTTGTTGTTGAGCGGACGCTTCATCAGTGGTGAGATTCTTGCCTCAAACAGTTATTGATTGATCTGTTTTAATGTGTGGTTTTGGGGATCAGATCTGCTTTGAACAGGGGGCGACACAGTCAAGATTTCCAATGCTTCGTGGGGTTGATGACTGAGGATTATTGCGTATATGAGGGCAGTGAAGAAGCAGCTGGAAGCTCAAAACATACCGGTTTTCATGGTTGGTGCAACCGTCGGCCAAAGTTTTGCTGACGTGACACGGAGAGGATTGTACTATGCCAAAGGCATGGTAGCATTCTGCACCTCGGAATATGGTGCATACACTGGTGTAGGATATGAAACTTTCCATGAGCTTGAATTTGCTCATGACCACCAGTTGCCCGTGTTTCCGATTAGGCTCTGTGATGAGTGGCCACCAGCGCCGCAGAACAACGAACGAGGCATCTGTCAGAATCAATTGGTGTTCAAAAAAAGCCCGGTGTTCATAGATGATCGGCAGATGACTTGGGCCCAATGGGTTGCTGATCAGATTGCTGAATCAGTGGCGCGCATGGGAATCTTCTCCAGCTAAACTTTCTTCAAATAGATTGCTACAGAAGTATGCTTGAAAAGTCAGAGCAGATTGTTGGAGAATATTCCTGGAGCTTCCTCAGCTCATTCTTTCTCTGCCACTCAAGTCGCAAAAAGATGCGCAGAGCATCCGATACAGACGCTGCCACAAGGATTTATATCATTGAAACGCATAGGTTTCCAGTTTGACCGGATTTTGCCCATCTTGGGGAGCCGGAGGCCCGTGATGTAAAAGGCCTAAAAGACCACCGGTATGCCAATTTTTGGCGATCCCACCTCGTGTCACATTTGTTCGCTCCGAAGTCAACGTTGTACTTGGCCAAGCTCACAGCTTGTCAATGAGGGTTCGACATTGATAGGGACTCAACCTTTGCAGCTCATTTGGGACCTGTACAGACATTTTGTCAAATCTCCTTTGCTCATTCCCTTCCTTGCATAACGCACTTTGCAGCTCCACAGTGGAACAAGGCTTGATGATGTGGACTGTGGAACCTGTGTGGCTAAACGCAGGCAGCTGGGACCCGGCTTGCGAGCAGTTTCCAAACCTAGTGGAGTGGTTTTGCTCAGCTTATCCTCATCCCTATCAACCCCTGGGATCAACCCTATCTTCCAATTTGGGTGATCCATATAGATCCACTGCAGTGAACACCAGTCAAAATGGGGGCCACTCACCCACGTGGATGCCCTGCAAGGCTGACATAACAGCGATGCCATTCTGGACTTGATCAAGTTTACAGGCGAGTAACCGATGGTTGGCGTGCGGCCTGACATATTGGTGGTGGAGTGGGGGAATCTTCCCCTATGGGCGAAGCAGATGCTTCAGATATCATCAATACCTGCGCCAGCTGAATGTTAGCGACGCAGGCACACTACTTAATTACTGTTGAAAGCCAGTACAACCACAAAGTGCAATGTGAATGTATGTTTTGGGATTGTTCCCCTTCCAAAAACAGTACCTTTTCCATCCTTTTCCTGGATTTTCCTGGCAGATCTGACCCTTCAACCTCAGCTCATAGGGTCTTTCAAGGCCAGTACCAAGAGCGCCCTGCTGTCTGCAGTTTGACGACCGAAAAAAGATGCGGACGGTTGGTCAGTGAAGTGGTTGCCCAGTCAAAGCCCAATCAACCCGGAAGATATATCCCCAGTTATATCTCAGTCGGTTGTGGGCATTAATGATCTGGTCAAGCACTAGCGTTGCATGATTCTATGGCTGCGGTGGAAACATCAGCACGAAGAGCAGCGGGCAAGCTTTCTGGAAGGTTCCATGCAGATGAAGGTAGATTTTTCATGTTTGATGACGTTGGTGATGATGATGATGATGAAGTGGTCTTGCCGTCTTGCCCCTTTTCTCAAGGTTCATCCCTTCCTGTGTTCACTCAGAAGCGACGTGCTGTATCGATAGTTTCACTGAAGACTGGCACCCCGATGCTACACACATACGACATTTAATCCAAAACGGGAACCGCATTCAGTACTACTACGTGCTACTTAAGCATTTCATCTATTTTGTTTGCAACGTGGAAACACCAGACCCAACTCTTTCAACTTCTGGACACGTGTCCAATGAAATAGCAAGGCTACCAACCAATCCCCATAATCCCCAGATCCGAGGCAAACGGTCGATGGGTAGAACGGTAGAAACCTTCAACACAATGCGACATGAACTAGGCACTGAGTCTGGTCGTTTGGAACACCACGAAGCCACGAAGTGTAAACTTACAGGATCTGATGTTTCAGAGTTGTCCCTTTAGCACTGGGCCTTGGCAAAACAGTCACTGCCCATGTTTGCAGTTTGGATTTCCGCCCTATGGCTGCAGCTGACCAGTCGAGTCATTCGAGTGGCTTGGTCCTGTCCGTCATTGCGCTTTTTTGAGATTTTTTGACGTTGTTTCTTAACATTTTTTTTTGCATTATCGAAGGAAGTTTAGAAGTCAAACTTCCGACAATATGGACAGATGAAAAGCAGAGATGGAAAGGGTCAGAGCGAAGAGAAAGATTAGAAGAGAGAAGAGTAGAAGAGAAAGAGTCAGAAGAAAGAAGATGCAGATGCGCGAAAAGGTAGGAAAGTCGCGAAACATTGTGTTTTTCCAATGATTTGTGGCTCCAGAGGGTCGAAAAGTAGGCTCGCTAAAGAGGCGGGTGCGGAGCCAGCTGGCCAGATGAGAGATGAAAAATTGCACGCCGTTGTGGGGGAAGCACGTTTCCAAGTCAAAATGCACAAAACACTAGGGGTGCGGACCACTTTTGGAAGTTGAGATGTCCAAAAAGTGCACGCCGTTGTGGCGCGAAGCACATTTCGAAGTCAAAATGTACAAAGCACACTATTCTCGGAGCACTTTTGGAAGTTGCGATGTCGAAAAAGTGCACGCCGTTGTGGTGCGAAGCACATTTCGAAGTAAAAATGTACAAAGCACACCAGCTTCGGACCACTTTTGGAAGTTGAGATGTCGCAAAAGTGCACGCCGCTGTGGCGCGAAGCACGTTTCCAAGTCAAAATGTACAAAGCACACCATTCTCGGACCACTTTTGGAGGTTCAGATGTCGAAAAAGTGCACGCCATTGTGGCGCGAAGCACATTTCGAAGTCAAAATGTTAAAAGCACTAGGGGTTCGGACCACTTTTTGGAGGTTCAGATGTCGCTTCGCTCCGCTTCGCTTCGCTTCACTACATTACACTACACTACACTCCACTACACTACACTACCTTGCACTACACTACACTCCACCACACTACAACTACAACTACACAACTACACTCCACTACACTCGTTTCCAATTTTTGAAACTTCCGCCACCGCCTTGTGCGGCACTACTGGTATAAATAACTTTAGTCCCTATGACATCCGTATTGTATGGATTGAATATTGTCCCTCAATACCGAATGATTTACAATCATAGGGATTTTGCCTTGTGATTTGATTGCGATTGAGACATTTTCTGGAAGCTCCAGTCATCTCCAGCCATCTTGCCAGCAATTTTTGGATGGAACACAGGGTATCATGTTTTTTTCAACTAGTCAAAAGGCCATGGTCCATGGTTATGGTTCAACCTCAAAGGGTATCATGGTTCAAATATGTTCAAATCACCATGTGGATTTCAAATCCAGACTTGGGGCACCTTTTGGCATATGAATTATATGAATTGCCGTGTTCTTCAGGCCGGGTCGGAGTCCGAGAACATGGTGATTCCAGGATGAAGCCACAGGGGCTGACAACAGCTGTAGGGACCTGAGGATTGTGCAGGTGATTTCAGCTGACCTGGGTGACATGGACCTTCCAACCTTCCAGCAGTGAATATTTGCAAACATGGTTTCAGATGGCAACAATGAACTCTTTGCCAAGTGGCCAAAGATCAGGGCGATTTTGGACCGTTGTGGAGCCCCAAAATCATCCAAGTCCATGGTTTGGAACATCATGTTTCACATTTTTAGTGGCCAAACATGTGGTACAAAAACAATTGAGAGGCACCGCGGGCATAGCAGTTGGATGACTTTTGTTTCCAGCTTGGCAGGTACTTTGCTGAAATTACTCTGGATGTGATTGAGGCAGGTCCTGACTCCCGAATCAGTCAATCTCACCATCAAATCATCTCGAAGCAATGTTAGATAGCCAGAGGGTATCAATCCACTTTTCTTGATAGCCAGAGCCATGCAGAAATTGGATGTTCTTCAAAATGATTGATCTACAAGACATTGGCTAAAAAAATCCCAAGCAGATCGTCAACCCGTGGGGTCCCTTGGGTTCCAGGAGCAGACCTTTCTGAAGAGAGCCATGGAAGAACCGGGGTCCAGGGCTTATCTGTTCCAATTTGTGCAGTGTGATATGAAAAGAACATCATCTCAGACATCCTGAACAATCATTCTTGGGCAACTTGGGCCTGGGATTTAGGAGTTTTATGTTTAATAGTTGCCATGATATATATATATATATATATACATGCATAATATATATATATATATATGTATACATTATATATATATACATATATATGTATGTGTTGTCTGATGTCAACATCTGACATCATCGCTCGGAAACCGGCAGGCCTCGATATGTTCATTTACGACGCAGCTCTATTGGCACCGTGACGATTCCTCCTCACATCCAGGTCATGACTGACTCAGTGGTCTCAATGTCCAAAAAAAAACGGTTTTTGAATGGAAAAAACTCTGAGTCACAGCTCCCAAATTTTGCCCCAACATTTGGCTGGTTTTCATGGATTTTCATTGATTTTCAAAGCTGTTTCCTATTTTCAACGCCGATCAACGCCAGGAGAATAGCTCTGGGGAGTTCAACAAACAGGTCTGGCAGATGCTGATGAGCTAAAAAACACCTGGGCTGTTTAATTGTCTTCTTAACCCAACCAGGGTTAATATTCATCCAGGGTTGACATGATTTTAGTGACTTCACGAAAAAAAACGGACCACAAGGCAGTGGAGCTCATGGATTTGATGGGGATGGGTTTTTCGATGGGTCAAGTTATTAATGGAATTCTCATATTTGGGGAAATCAACATCCTATACCAGGGGTTACCAGCTATTTTGGGGTACCATCCGGGTAGGGTTTTGACCGACGTAAAAACCCGACCGACGAGGTGTGGACGGGACATCCCAAAGTCGATCGGACCCTGCTGGATGCCCAGAAACACATGGCCCAAGTTTGCCAAGTTTAGCAGAGCATTTGGGAAATGTAGCTTCTTTAGACGTTTCTTTTT
Organism: Cladocopium goreaui; assembly: GCA_947184155.2. Lineage (NCBI taxonomy): Eukaryota > Dinophyceae > Suessiales > Symbiodiniaceae > Cladocopium > Cladocopium goreaui. The sequence goes on from CAMXCT020001347.1 coordinate 314,671, forward strand.
GATTCTTTTTTGGCATTTTTTTGCATTCTTACTGGTGCGTTTTACGTAGGGAATTTTCGAAAGAATGATCCACACTATCAATAAATCATAATCCCAGCCCCAGCAACCCATCATGTCCCATCCATTCCCTACGTGTTTTACGCACCAGTAAGTATTCAGTTCTGGTTCCAGTTGATCCAAATGATTCACCCAGGTTCATCATGGACCGACAGGCTGAACACCGGCTGCGGTTCGGGAATCCCAGAGATGCGGTGAAGGGATGTTTGTTGGGGGTATAAGACCTGCATGTTAGAAAGATACAGTGAGATATAGTGAGATATAGTGAGATACATACCATATCATAATTATTAATATTTCATGATATTTGGATATAGTTGGGTTTTGTGAAGACATGGTACAATCCATACAAAGTCACAGATCTTTCAACATCTTTCAACATCTTGGCTTTGGGTGTAGATATCTGGATCCAGATCATGAAATAAACACGAAGATACATGAACTAAGCTGATTTCTTGGCTCTTTGGCCAACTCTGGCCACTCTTTAATGATTTTCCTGACTGTTTCATCTAAAGATTCATCACATTTTACAACATCTGACCATCATTTTGCCATAATTTTGATCATTTTGCCCGTGTTTTCCCAGCGCTTTCCTATGGCATTTCCACCAGGGACGTGAAGAGCGTCGGCTCCCAAAAGAATGCTCCGATGCTTCGTGGCGTCGCTTGCTCCAAGAAGGCACCCAACCAGTCGCCAGGTGAAAAAGTGGGCGTGGGAGGCCTATGGTTAGGGGGATCGGCCTATAAACCATTAAGAACCATCTGGTTATTTAACATAGCCGCAGCCATGGAAAATCCCTTCTAAATGGAGGTTTTAATGGGAAAATCATCTATAAGTGATATGATGGGAAAATTTTAGCCGGAAAGCCCTATATTTGATGGTAAAAACCCATGGATTTCCTGTTAAGATTTTCCCTGAAACCAATCCAATGACATTAATAACCATTAATGCATTGATAGTATCATTGAGACGACCCAATTTTTGGGGGGTAAAGATTAAGGTTTTCTACCGATGTTCCGTTAAACCATCCCATTGACAACATGGAAACTATTGGAATCACATGATATGAAATCATATATCTGAAAATCATCACAGATAATATCAAATTCACTTTGATGGGCCATAGTGAGCTTTGGTGTAGTGACACCTGATGACACATGAATAGCATGGCATGTTCTCCACTCCCCGTGAACCTTGGAGGTTGCCAGCTCCAATAGGAGACCACTTCAGAGCTCTAAGTTGGCGCTCACAAGAGCATTCGGAAGAATTTCTTTGTTTGTATCAAAAGTGCATATTTTTTAAATCAAAGCTGACTTTTTGTGGCAAGAAACGGTGGTATTTCAGAGCTGCCGGCCAGAACTACGGCTCCCGAATTGGCCCAGAGCCCTTCGGCGATTCCTTCCGTTGCAGCCTCAGATAACTCAACAGTTCCTCTCAAGTCATCAACTGATCATCAACTGATCATCAACTGATCATCCATTGATCTCCGAATTCGCAGATTTTGCAGAGCAAAATATGTGCAATTTGCAGGTGCCAAGTACCTCAATGGAGTGAAGAAGCATCCAGTGGCCACGGTTCGCCATGACTGAAGTTGGATCATGACGATCATGGCAACGTGAAAACGTGAACCCTGTCGGTCGTGATTGAAATGCCAGGCGCCCACATCACTCATGGACACCATCTCAGATTGAGGAGACACCTGGGTGGCTACGATTGCGGATTCCTTTGGGGGATTCCTTCCCACCACATGGCAATTTGAATATGGCGTCGTGGGATTTGGGGGATATGATCATCACTGATCATGTAATCACTATGATAATATCCTTTGATTAAGATCCTATCATCAACAATGATTCTAACTGGGGGATATGATAATCATATATAATCATGATAATCTTAATCCCACTATGATACTAGAATGTAATCACTGATGATAAGAGTTTTTTTTGGAATCTACAAAGGGGTTCCTTTTGTTGCTGAAACCAGTGGACTTCAGCACTTTCGGCCAGACCTTAGGAGTGGATGCAGCCACGATTGCCCCCACAGCTGCTGCAATGTTTCACCGGTCCAAAGAGCACCTTGGCCAAGCCAAGAAACCAATGATTTCTTTGGGCCAAAAGAAAATTAAAGGACCGGATAACCCCACATGTTACCAACTTCTTTAGACTTAGACTGACCATAGAAGAGCAAGAAGGGAAGAGGAAGTATAAGAGTGATGGAGCGGTGATGGTGGGTGAGTTTGTGTGTATGTATGTATGTTCATGTACAGTAAGTGAGTGAGAGTGTGAGTGAGTGATGCGAGTGTGGTGTGTGTGAGTGAGGGATGTGAGAGTGAGTGAAGTGAGTGAAGTGAAGTGAAGTGAAGTGAAGTGAAGTGAAGCGAAGCGAAGCGAAGTGAAGTGAAGTGAAGTGAAGTGAGTGAGTGGGTGAGCGAGCGAGCGAGTGAGTGAGTGAGTGAGTGTGTGCGTGTGTGCGTGTGTGCGTGTGTGAGTGTGTGCGTGAGTGAGTGAGTGAGTGAGTGAGTGAGTGAGTGAGTGAGTGGAGTGAGTGGAGTGAGTGAGTGAGTGAGTGAGTGAGTGACTGAGTGAGTGAGTGAGTGAGTGAGTGAGTGAGAGTGAGTGTGTGTGTGTGTGAGTTGTGAGTGTGAGTGAGTGAGTGTGTGAGTGTGTGAGTGAGTGAGTGTCTGCGTTCTCTTTTCCGTTCCCGGCACAGACCGGAAACATCATAACTGCATGGCATAACTTAAAAGTGATTTCAATAACCTACACCAAGTCAAGTCAATGTGGGGAGCAAAAACCCCACACGTCAATGTGAGGAACAAACTGTTGGTGTGCCTGACATATTCAACACCATACATGTTTAACACACATTCGAAACGGCCTCGCCTTTCCAGCCTTCCGACACACTATCAAAACGATGGTGTGCTCACCATACTTTCGCTGACCAAAGTAATGTTCTGCACTCTTTCGAGCGCAGCCGCACATTTTGTGAATTCTTTCTGCATGCCCTGTGGCTGGTAAACATCGCTGGCACATGATGATGATGATGATGATGATGATGATGATGATGATGATCATGATCATGATCATGATCATGATGATGATGATGATCATCATGATGATGATGATGATGATGATGATGGAAGTGAAGCGAACTGAGTGAGAGGGTGAGTGAGGGAGGGAGGGAGGGAGGGAGTGAGGGAGTGAGTGAGTGAGTGATTGAGTGTGTGTGTTTGTGTGTGGGTGATTGAGTGTGTGTGTTTGTGTCGTTGGGAACCGGCTTCCAAGTCCGTTGAAAGCAAATTTCTTTTAAAAAAAAACTCATCATCAAGACTCCCGGAACTGGAGCTGCAGCCCAGAGGCAAGAGCCTGCCTTGGAGTAGTTGCTCACGGAGGTGCTGAGTCAGGCGACGAACCGACCTGCCCCCCGCCAAGGTGGGGGAACCATCCTAGCCGCTAGCCCCTGAGAATATTATAATAGGAACGGGCAATAGTTACATATATAATATATATGTTTGAACAGTGTAAGCAAATCGCTAAGGTTGTCAAATCGAAATATTCCATAGCTGTGAGACAATGATTCGACGATATGCACCGCATCACAATACGTGACCAAGTGTGTAATGTCATGGCGAGCCTAACTAAAACTTTTGTCAGTCCCGAGATTGTCCTGCAACAGCTTGACGCGATTACTGCTTGCAGCAGATGCACCAAAGCGCGCACGAGGACAACCTGGTCGTCCGTCGCGTTTTGGACGGAGGTGGATACCCTCGCAGACAGATAGCCAGTCACACGTCTCGTGTGTGTACATGTTGAGTTTGTCTGCTGATAGGTGGGAACCACATGACACCACCGCCAGCCACTGTAATGCGTCCATCTGTTTCGCCTAGGCAGTGGCGAGGTGTTTCTCCTGGCTTCAAAACAGCAAGGTAGCTGTTGTTCTCCTTGCTCACCCTTTTCTTCACACATCTGTGATGACCTTGGTGATCGCCGTGATGTTCTTCTCCAGCAAATAGCTATAGTTACTTGCTTCTTCAAAATGACCTCGTCAACCATCAATTTGAGGCCACTCGATCAATCCCAAAAAAGGTCAATGGACCTTCTCAAAGGGGATCACTTTGAAGAAGCAACAGAAAATAGTTTTTGCTTTTCTTTTACTTAGAAAAGTCCGTCCGTCCAGAGAGAGGCCTATCTGCCCACAACAAGAGATCGGGGGGAACCGGGGTTACAGGCCGAAGGTTATCATAGATTCAATTGGGAGGAAGTGACAATAGATGTACCGTGGCTGATGGCAAGGCCATGGTACACCATCACTTCCTTTTAAAATCATAAGACCTGAGGAGGAGCCTGGACGCGTATACCTTGTATCGTGTGTGCATGTGTCGAGGGGTAAGGTGGCGAAGTCCCGTTTCCATGCGAACCAGAAAGAAGGACATCGATGCGACGCGAAACCAACGTGTATCGATATGCAATGACGGGCGTGTGCTTTGGGGCCCCCCAACCAAGGTGGTTTGCCATCTCCCCAAAAAATATAAACGGGCGGACCTGGCAGGAGGCGGAGGTCGGTGGGCTGGGGCAAACTCAGTGCTACGATATCAAATATAATGGGACAAAGTCAGTACCACGATCTCATATAATGGGGTTGCCCTGATGCTCCCTTCCATAATCTTGCTGGGATTAGGGTCCTGGGTCCTGACGGTACCTTGCACTGAGACTCTTATCCTAGGCTGTACCCATCTTTTGGTCATAAACTCTAATCGCATGACTGCAACAAGATGTGGCAGCAGCCTATCGCTCTCTTCCCCCCACCAGTGCCCGGGGCCCTGGCCTGACGAAAACGCAGATGCAAAGAAGCATCACAGACCTGCAAAACTTGCATGGTCGGTCCTGGGTCCTGACGGTACCTTGCACTGAGACTCTTATCCTAGGCTGTATCCATCTTTTGGTTACAAACTGTAATCGCATGACTGCAACAAGATGTGGCAGCAGCCTATCGCTCTCTTCCCCCCACCAGTGCCCGGGGCCCTGGCCTGACGAAAACGCAGATGCAAAGAAGCATCACACACCTGCAAAACTTTCATGGTCGGTTGGTGGAGCGCATGGAAAGTGAGTCACGGTGAGTGAGAGTGATGGAGAGTGAGCCAAACCAGATTGATATCAGTGAGGAAGAGTGAGCCAAACCAGATTGTTGTCTACAATCTCGACAGAAAAAATCGCACTGAGATCCCAGCTCGTGAAAACACTGGAACGGTCCAGCTCAGTGATCCATCGGAGCCTGTCCGCTCGAGTCCAGGGTCGTGGCCTCATGACAGCGGAGATGCATATAAGAGCATCACAGACTTGCGTAATTTTCAATCATGGCGACGCAGCATGCAACCAGAAGCCATGCTAGACTTGCAAACAATCAGACATGTCGAAATGCCTTGCTTTTTTTTCTGCGAAGTCGACATGTTGCGTGAAGTTGCACAAAACTGCGGAAAATGTAGGAGCCAAATCCGAGAAATGTCTTTGTGAGCAGCTACGTTGTCCCAAGCACGCGGAGCGAGGCAAATCAACAAGACGCTTCAAGTTCCGTTTCCGACTGAGTGCTGCGGAACAAGCCAAAGCTCGCATCTCTTCGTTGGATCGGGTGGCTGCGACTGGGCATGCTTGCGCAAACATGCGGAGCCAGGAAAATCAGCAAGACGCTTCAGAACCAGTCTCCGACTGACTGCTGCGGAACAAACATCAGTTCACATCGGTTCGTCCAATTTCTAAAAAAAAAACTCATCATCAAAACTCCCGGAACTGGAGCTGCAGCCCAGAGGCAAGAGCCTGCCTTGGAGTAGTTGCTCACGGAGGTGCTGAGTCAGGCGACGAACCGACCTGCCCCCCGCCAAGGTGGGGGAACCATCCTGGCCGCTAGCCCCTGAGAATATTATAATAGGAACGGGCAATAGTTACATATATAATACCCAAACGCTCATGTTAGTATTGGAACCCTCAGAATGCCTTGGTCCCTCGGGGAAAGAATGGTGAGGGCCCATGAGGGCCTCTAAGGTATTCAGGACCCTCAAATACCCTCAAAGATCACTGGTTTGGATGTGTTTTGGATCCTGGGACGGTTGGTTGACCGCAGCACCTTTTTTTCATCGGCCTCCCTGAGCGTTCTATTGGGGCGAACGTCCGGGCACCAAGTCACCAAAGAGATCACAGCTTGTTCAACTCTAGGTGTACCAAACATAGATACCTTTCCAAAGTCCTTCGCGACACATTCCCTTTGTGGGTTGCCCTTGCGATGCGACCTAGTCGCCCCACCCAGTCCTCCGCAGCCAACAGTTGAGACATACGCGGGTTGATCCGCTCACGCCTTGTCACCTTCGCGTGATGGTAGTAGTGATGATGCTTTGTAAGCAAGTACCACATTGTGCGGCCGGGATCTCTCCCCCTGGCATTTCTGCTCTTGGTGTGAAGAGCAGCATAGCTAAGAAGGTGTAGATTCACTGATTGGTAATATGACTCGGCCTCCTCCTCCGTCAAGACAAGACCTGTTGTGTCCATCTTTCGCAGAGCGCTCGCGTATGCATGTAGGCAAGTAGACACCATGCGATCCAAGTCTGTGGCCCGTTGACGCGAAGCAAACTCCACACAGCAGTTAGCAATCCAAAAAGTCACAACTTTGGATGGAATGCCTTTGCTCGAAAGCACGGGATAGTTCATCCTAGTCTTCCTCCCCAAACGAGCGGGTGTGAATCTGGGCTGCGAAACCACCAGCCTGTGCTGCTTTTTCCAATTCAGAAAATGTACATGAGCTTGGCGTAGCACCACTGCTAGGGCATCTTGGTACAAACCGTTTGGAAAGTTCCCCCAGTATCCCCTTTCAGCCAAATAGATGATGGCACTGCCATTCACAGTTTTCCCAGTACCAAGCAGCTGCGAATGCAAGCAGTCATGTAGAACTCTATCCAGCGAAATGCCCAATGAAAAAATCACAGAACCTTGACGCAAACATTTTTGAAAGTGAAAACACTATGCAACGCATTGCAATTCCAATTGTATCATTTGTAAGGTGGGCAAATGAAAAAGAATTCAAAGGATAAGTCTTATACGCCTAGATGCGGTTTTGATGGAACTCGCTTAGGTCAGGTAAGCTTGATGCATGAGCAGCGTTTTCGCGAAAATCAGCAAGTGTCATACCAGGGTCTTCAGACTTTTTCACGCAACCACAAGTTGAACAAAAGGCATTAGCCCTGTAGTTGTGGAGCCCGTACACATCCCTGAGAAATTTGAGATCCCCTTGAATGGAGGATAGGGAAAAGACATAGCCATCGGATGACCAGTCATGAAGTACTGTTGGGTCCACCATGCCTCGCACCCGGTCCACCACAGGTTTCATGATATCATCGTAAGTGTGTTCTGTGGCAGCATATTCTGGATATATAGCAATTGGAAAATACCTTGTAAGCGATGAGTTTCCATATGCAAAGTCCGAGCACCACCCAAGCGCTGTAATTTGCCCAGTTTCAGAACCTCTGTAAGCCGCAATACCATCACCATAGAAACTCATGGGGATGATCTTGTCCATCACTGGGTAGTCATGACATGGGCTACCTTTGAACCAGTCACATGTATTTTTGCAGTGGTTCCAGAAATTTCGGACTTCATCCGGAGTATGTTTTCCAAACATTGTGTGATACCAGACTTTCTTTCCTCTGGCATACAGAGCATTCGCCATATCATCCGGGTATATCACAGAAACCTCTTGCCATTGAATTGATGCTGAAGCATGGCAATAGAATCGAGCTGGAACACTGTGGATTTTGACCCCCAGGCGTTTCGATAGAGACTTCAATAATATATGGAAGTCCCTTTCAGCATTTTGGGTATGTTTGCCGCTTGTACCCACCAAAGAGATACGATGCACTAAATCAGTTTTTTGTACAGTCCCACCGGATTGTTTGCACCACTGAAGTGCAGAAGCAGCTGTTTGTTGAACCTGGGCAACACCCCAATCTTTTTGGTCTAAGGACAGGGGGAACATCATAATCAACAGTTGTATACGGGATGGTTCATTGATAATCTTTGTAGAGCTCAGGGTTTGTCCCATGAAAAGCAAGTTCATTTGAACCCAAAATCCAAGGTCCTATCCCGAGGGGAAAAAACATCAAAACTTGAAACTACCCATCCATGATTGAATCCTGGGTTGTTACATGGATTATATAATATACATCCAAAATATGGATAATATGTGGATAAATTATCAATTTGTTGTAAAATTTGGTGATAAAAAAATCAAAACAAGTAACTCTGGTCGCGCTGGCTTTGCCAGATGCGAAATCATCCACCAAAAGGTCTTGAAATTCTGGAAGTTGTTTGGGAGGGGCTCCCCTTGCTTTTGCAGCCAAGATATGTGGTTCCTCATACGGTGTCAATCGAGGTCGCTTGGATGGCTGCTCCTGTGCCGGAAAGTGACACGAGGCTTGGGAAAAGGGACCTGGGTCGAACATTCCAAGATTGATTCAGTGGGTTGATATATCTTTGAACATTGCACTAGACTTGCTAATTTTTTCAACATAAGCGATACGATGTTTGATCAAAGATTCTTAAAACGGAAATATCCCCTAGGTAGTGTCCTTTGCACCATCATTCTTCGATGATGTAGCTGTAGTAATGTCACGTCGTCTTTGGAGTCCTGGCTATGGGGAATCTAGATGAATTTATTTAGTCGAAAAATGATAGATGGCTTTCCATTTCCAACTGAACAAAGTCGTCAATGAGATCTTCAATTTGTTCCCCTTTGCGCAAGATGTCACCATATTCTGGCATGGTAAAGCTAACGCACAGCATTGCTGCCACAGGGACTCTGGTCCAGCTGTGACATCCATCCCCTAAGTTGGCCCCTTAAGAGCATTGATTAGACAAGACCATCAGTTTTGAAAAGAAAACTTGGTCACTCAGAAAAGAGATTGGCGTCATGTCTTTGACGACTGGAAACGTGCTCCATCACTTGGCCCCGCTCGAGGTGCCCTTCGCTTTGTCCTGGAAATTGCGTGGGACCCAGTGCAGTGGACTGGATGGAGCAGGAATTGCTGTGAATGGAACTGGACCAAGGCATCTGGAGGGTTCCAATACTAACATGAGCGTTTGGGATATATATATATATTATATATTGATGGGTTGGATATTGAACTAACATGTTGGAATCTAAAATCATGTTGGAACTAACAACTAATAGCGTATGGAACTGACAACTAACATGTTGGCATCATGATGGCAACGATCCCCAGGTGTAAAATCATGTTTCCATAGATGGGCGTACCCGGTATATATACCAAAAAAATGGTAAAACACAACTGTATCAGTATGAGGTGGATGTTTCTTGTTGTCACCAGATTGGATGCAGTTATGGCCCTTTACAGTTATAAGTAGTTTCATAATGATCTATAACCTGAGTTATAGGAGATATATTTCCATTTATAACTGTTAAGGGCCATAACTGTGGATTTTGTTTTGGGGGAAACCGTCCTTTGACCCCGACGAACGCGTTGGCTTCGTCAGAGTATTGGCCTCACCAGCATCCTCCTGGTAGAGCTGCATGCGCTGGAGTGCCAGCGTGGTAGCTGCGGTCAACTGGTCCACCTCCGAAGGATCAATTTCCTCGCGGGATATGAGAATATGGGTTATTATGGTGGCTATTTCATGTAATATGCTCCATAGCTTAGGGATTTTCTGGATCGACATATATATGAAATTATAAAGGGTATCTCCAACTCGAACAGTCATACATTGTCACCCAAGTGGGGGTCACAAACTTCTCGGGTTCTCCTTGTTCACAGTCATGCGTGTGAGCTGGATGAATGAACGTTCCAGCTCATCCGCATGCCCCTGGAAGCTTTTGCCTTAGTAAGCAAACATGGGAACACATGTATTATGTACATATTAAGCATGGGAAAGGAACTAGATAATCAATAATATGGGATAAATTTGAAATATTGCCATGTACCTAATTTTATCCAAATTAATTGATGGGGTGAGTAATGAGGCAAGCTACTCAATGCCTCCTGGTGCTTCAAGTGCGCCAGTTTCACGGGCCACATGCGCGCCCCCTGAAGGTCCCCGGACAACTTATTCAAAATCCACAGGGCACGAGGGCGAAGTTCATCAGGCATTTCATTCCTGAACACCACCAAAAGAGTAGATGTGGCATTTCACCATGACCAAATGGAAATACATTCGCTTTGGACTCATTTTTTCAACACAGATATGGCAATATTTGATCTAGATATCTCAGGGATCTTGATCTATGTTTGACATTTGTTTGATTAATCCAAGAATCTTCCTCCTCCCGGCACCCTCCCCGGCTGACTTTGGCTTCGGCTTGGCTGCGGCCTTGGGCTTTCCCTGAGGACCTTCAGCCGATGGCGCAGCCACGCTTGTGTCGGGAGTCACAGCACCACCCTCCGACTTGGGCAGCTGCAAGCTGTGTAGGCGAAGGGGTTCACACATGATGCCACCCCCAAATGCATTCAACTCAGTCTCTGATGCAAACCGTTCAGCCTAGCCAGGGGTCACACAGTAGAATGAATCATCACCATGGGATCCCGTATGCAATTGAAAACTGGTGTATTTTTCTTCATGAAATGAATGGTATTTTTTGTCAAGCTAATCACCATCAAACATGTTGAGCACCTGCTCACCGGTGGCTTCACCAGAAACCGAAAGATCCACACGATCTTCATGTTCGTCCTCATCAACCCGTTCCATGTCCAACAAGACATAAAACAACGTAGCATTTGCATCTCCCGGGCTGTCAGGGTGCTCTTTGAACTCCGAGTTCCGGGTCTTCATATCAATGATACGATTCACTGTTTGCTCATCATTGTGCATAGCCATGAGCTGCGCACGGGTCTTCCAGCCTTGGCATGACAGTCTTGGTATCAAATGATAGCGATGCATATTTCCATCATGCCTACATGAAACATATATAGTGATCATCATGATATATATATAATATATATGTATGTTTTACATATACATGCATACATCCTGTTTCATTGTGGTCCTGCAGTTCGATTTAGGAGTGTTCCAGTGGTTCCCCCCAAAAAATGCCACCGGTGGACCTCTCATGGCTGCCTAAGGTTTGGACCATAGCGCTTTCGCCCAATGGTTCTGTCAGTGCGGCTCCTGGTGGCCTTGATGGACAGCCTTGGTGGAGTGGCAGAATCAAAGTAACCATAACCAAGAGGGATCTGGGGAGACCACTTGATTGACCATGTTTCCACATATTTTTTTGACATATAGATGAGAGCCCCGTACCCGTATAACCACCAAGAAACTTTGACCAGTCTTTTCCAGCTTTCAAGAAAGACTGGAAAACAGCATTCTTTGCAGCACGACTCCTGCTCTGAACAGCTTGCTTCCATGATGCCACAATTTCATCGGGGATGCTGTAGTTTTCACTTGCATCCAGCTGCCTTGCATCAAGGGGAAATCAAATGGGAACTCAAATTAAAATATGGTGAATTAAATCAAAATTATGCGAAGAATCCATGGGGAAATGAACTGGAGAAATCAAAGTAACGAAGCATCTATTGGGAAATCAAATCATGCAGTGATAGAGTTGTCAACTCAATATCAAAGCTGGGTTTCAGGTTGTGGGTTCATATGTTTTCACAGACAGTATGATTGTAATACCCCCTACACCTGTGAAATGATTCGGTCCTAGGTATATTAATATTAAATGCATGAGGTCCACCCGTTACAGGCCTCTTCATTTGAGCATAGTGAGCCTGTCGCTCTTTGTAGCCTTCAAATGTGACTTCTGCACCAACCTCAAACAGAATGGAAGCTGATTTTGGAGCTAGATTTGATTTCTTTTTAAATCTAAACTATGTTCAAGAAGGGTGATGGAATTTGATCCATGTTTTCTTTAATGTTTTTATGTTCATCAATGCCACTAAGAAACGGGGGCTGAAATGTGGATCTGGCTGGCTAGCTGCGAAGCTGGGATCATGCCATTGCTGGCTGGTGCTGCTGGAAGGGGGCTAGCTGCTGGCTTTGGGCTTGCACTTGCTGGTGGCAGTAAGGCCAATGACCCAGGCGGCACAGCTGCTGGCACATGTGGGGCTGCTGCATGTTTGGCAGGCGGAGGCACAGGCAATGTGGTTGCCGTTGCTGGTGTTGCTCTGGCAGGGGCTGGAGGCAAGGGCGTGGCTGCTGGTGCTGCTTGTGGTGGTGCTGCTGCTGATGCTTTCATAGGCGGTGCAGGGGCCAAAGTCAAAGGCTTCAGTACTGGCATTTTTGCTGCAGGCTTGAGTATCGAAGTGGTTGCTTTGGCAGGTACTGCGGTGTCAGGCAGGCTGTGTACAGTGACATTCTGTGTAAATGTCACTTGTTTGGGCTTCTTTGCAACTGCAACTGATGCTGTCTCCTCAGGATTGGGGTCTGGGAGTGCGTTCTCAACACACGGCCTCGAAGGGTCTTCTAGCCACATGAGCCAAGACACAAGCTCTTCCTCTTCATCATCAGCCCCAAATCTGGGGATATCCTCATCACCACCGACACCAAAGATCTCATCCCGTCTCCAAAGCTCGAACTGTGGAAACAGGCTATGTCTTTCTGCTTTTTGAATGGAACGAGTGATCTCCACATCATCCATTTTACAGACCCATGCTCGAACCCTCTCTTCTCGCTGAATATCGGTTTCGGTTGTCTTCCCATCATCAGGTGTTGGGGTTGGAGCCGGGCACTTTGCTGGCGTAGGGGCAGTGCTGTGATCATCAGGGCTTGGGGTGTTGGCCTTTGCCAATGCTGCCGTGGTGCTGGAAGGTGAAATGGCTTTGGCTGAGGTGGGTGAGGCTTTGGCTGAGGATGGGGATGGAGCGGTTGACTCTGTGCTTGTGGGTGATGTGGGTGATGTGGGACGTGAGGCTTTGGCTGAAGTGTCAAGGGCCAGGCTGGCACTGGGTGGCAGAGTATCTTCACGTTGCTCTACCTTCATGCTTGGCCGTGCCTTCTGCTTTCTCAGAGCTGCTGCTGCTGTGTTTTGTGTTGGTCTGACCTCCATTTTCACCCCTGCTTTGGACATGGGCACTGGGACTCCATGGACATTCACGTAAGCTGGTGTTCCTGGCGATGGTTCGGTCTCGGGACAAGCTGGTGGTGATCCTTTGGGCGGTGGGGGTCGCAAGACCATGGCGGCATGGGCTGCCACAGGCGGCGGGGCTGCCAATGGATTGGCCAATGGGGTGGCAGGAGGTCTGCCTGTTCCCTTCACTGCACATGCCTTTTCAGTTTTTGTTTTCTTTAAGGGAGCCTCAGGTGGCGGCATCATGCTATCAGGCACCGGGGGCGCTGAGCATTTGGCTTTCTTGTTCACACTGGGGCTTGGAGCGGGCGAGGGTCGTTCAGGCTTTGCTGGCACAGGTGTCATGACTGGGCTTGCTTTGGCGCAGCTGCTTGGGGATGCTGTAGTGGAAACGGTCTCTGCACTGAGTGGGGAAACTGACCTAAGATACAGAAAATATCAGACATGTAAAATGAGTAGATTGTTGTGAAATGAAGGTAGTTGTAAAAAGTAAAATGAATTTGTGGTGAATTGATGATGAATTGGTGGTTGGATTTCATACCAAGCGGCTCCATCAACTTCATTGCAGGATCATCTCGAGGTGAAAAATCCAAATTGGTAGGCCAAAGGATATCTGTCACCTGCATGGGGCACTGTGGGAGACCCATTCACTTTTGCAACACAAGGTTTGGTACACCTACCTGGATTATATCAACAAGAATCGGCACCTGGGACTCTGATGCAGCGACCGTGGTGGCTTGGGAATCTTCCTGCATGGGTGTTTTTTCTATGTTTGTTCCCCTACATCAATCAATGAAAGAAGGGCTGGCCATATTTTCATAGATACAATTTGCAGGTACCCACTTGAACTATCCACTGATTATTCAACCTAGTTATGGAACATCATATACTGTATATATAGACCATGTTCGATAGATAAAGAACCAGCGGGGTAAGTTGGAACAATCCCCACACCAAAATGTCCTCCACAGGGCTGAATCCAGCGGGAGATGTCATCGATCGCGTCGCTGGTGGCGTGTGGAATGCCTCCAGCTTTTCAATTTACAAAATACCAATTACTTACACATTCATTGATGCCCATGCAATGATCATGGAAGGGTTGATTTATGATTACAATCTCGCCTGGGAAGCTCCAGGAAAACGTCGAAAGAACGCTTTCTTATCAGAAGCAGTGCAAGGGCTGAAGCTAACAGACCTGTTGTGGTCCTGGGAATCACATTTAAACAACACATGTCCCCCAATGGAAGGGATATGAAGGGGTGCAAACAAATGACACATCAAAAGTGTTTTCGGTCCTCCACCATCTTCCCAAGATTGCTCACCATGTTTTCTCAGGTCTACTTCGACCCAAATGGAGCGGCTGGGAGACCAAGATCAGACAGGGTGAAAAGTGGTACCCCCAAAAAAACTTATCTGACGGTATTTGATGGTATCTGACGGTATCTGATGGTATCTGATGCCATCTCACGGTAACCTATTTGGAAATTAGATGCAACTTCTATCTGACGCTATCTGACGCTATCTGACGGCTGGTCCCTCGCGAAAGTAAGGATTCGAGGGACCGCCAGGGACCCATCCGATGCTATCTGACGCTATCCGACGGGCTATCTTTCCAAATGGTGGTGGTCCCCTGTATCTGATGGTATCTGACGCTATCTGACGGTATGTTTTGGATGGCCCCCGGTGATGATATCTGACGCTATCTGACGGTATGTTTGGATTCCATTCCCCACATGCCCGGTTTGTTCAACGCTTTCTGGAACATTCATCAACAGATAACCTGTGGAGAGCACCCAAGATTACCGATGAACCATTGGAAACAATTTTTGAAAGCAGCTATCATTTTATAGAGCTCATTTTCATTAAAACATTGGATTGCCTTCATAATATGAAAAATAATCTCATCCCAATAATCTCATCCCAAAACTACGGATGGAAGAAATCCTGCACCAGTTGTAGATGGGTTGTCCATGATTATACTAGTAACGTATAATCCCATATTTAGAAAAGGTATCATATATGGCATCTCACTGGAGCAGGCTTTCTTCCGTCCATAGTTTTTCTAAAATCCGTTCGGGATATCCTTCAAAGATAGGATGCACAAACATACCCTACATCCCATGTGCTGTCCCTGCATTTTTCTTGGGCTTGAATGTGCGATTGTCCCCCCACATTTATCAACATGGGAGCTAATTGAGCACAGGGGCGCCAAGTGCACATTGAATTGTGGCCAACAACATGGTCAATTGGTAGGACCCAGCGCTAGGATCACACAAATCCACCCTATAGAGATTCACGTCGTGATTTACTACGACGCTCATTCAAATAAGTTTCCAACCAAGACATCACATGTTCTAGGTTAGCGTCATCCCAAGTATCCTTCTCATGGTTCACCATTGGTTCCACTGGTGCAGAAGTGGACATCAGGTTCTGCGGAGGAGCCGCTGGATTGTGGAGAGGAAGCCAGGCATCTCGCACCTTGGTGATTGCGCTGGCTGGGCGAACTGCTAGTGCAGTGCTGGGCAATGTCCTGTCCACATTTGGTTCACCTGTGCCTGAAACTATTGACTTCTAGGATTTGTTCCACATGAAGAACATCAACCATGTTGCCGGAGAATAGCATGGATCTACTTGGAACAACCAGTGATGTTGCCTTTACCATGAATGCTAGCATTGACTAATAACTCATAGAGCCCGAATCACCCCCAAACCCCAAGGATTTGACCAACATGTCTCCATGTGTTGGCAGCCCAAGCGCTGCACGGGCAAATCGAATGGGATACGCTTGGCTCTCTTTAAGCCGTTGGCCACCCTTGAAGCGACGCCTTCCCCGGCGATCAGTGTAGTGAATCACCAAGCCTCGTCGTCCAATATACCGGCGACGTCGCAGTCTCCTGCGGCCGTTAGGTAATTAGGGTATTCAAAATATGTAATTATCATGTAGAACATATATTATCCTTCACCCAATATGTATATATTCTGCATTTATTGGGTTGTGGTTCATTCATGGGGGCCATGTACACATTATTCCCCATCCTTGAATTATATGAATATAGGTGGCTCTGCTACTGCGTTGAAACCAGGAAAGTCCTTCGTAGTGGTTCAATAAAATTGGAATTCGACCACAGCCGAATAGGTTTTGGAATTCCAGATCCATATTCACCAAGCCATGTGAAGGTCGAGCTGATGCCAACATTTGCAAATAGTTTGGCCAGTCGTGGATGGAAAGGTAACTCAGTGGAGGTTGGGCATCAAGAATCAAATTATTAAGCCTTAAGCGTAGTAAACTTTGACAAACATATCATGTATATTGTGGCACAATTAAGATTCAAACCAATGATGTCATCGGATTCTCAATGACAAACTTTCCACCGACGTGCAAGATGGCGTAGCAGAGCAACGCGCACTTAGATGCGCAACTGGTGACCCCACAAAAGTGAACACCACACCGTTACGGAATGTTACGGATATGTTAAGAAAGGATTGCAAAATAACCCCAGGGCTTTTGTATACCAATCTCATGAATCTCCAAAACCACCATTATAATGATACATATTTGGGATCCCAGTGAAACCCCATAAAATCAATTTCCAGAATCCAGATAGCCCTAGCAGAATCATGCAGTTGATACGAACCCAACATGTTCATCACCTCCTGATGTTGCTGTGCAAGCATCTCGTGAAACCAAGGTATTAGCCAATCCTGCGAACTTCTCATTCCTTGGCAAATGCAAGGAGTGTGGGCCCCAACTGGGATCATTGGAGAAGGGTTCCAACAGGTATGCAAGTCATTTTGGATATCATCAGACCCCCTAGTTATATGTGGTCATGTGTTCATGCATGGAATTGTTCAATTGGTCTCCTTTCATTGGGGTTTTGAAAGCTTTTACGATCCAGAATTTAACCTATAATTTACATTTCCCAGAACTGCACCCCCAAGAAACAATGATTTTGTTTCTTCAAGGTTCCGGTATGCAATAAGAAGTACCACAACTATATTGGTCGATTCAAAACACTTGGGTTGTTAAATTCCATTCATGTACCCACTAATTGCAAGTGAGTTTCGATCCAAGAGGACAGTCTTTTGAGCGATGACTTGTTCCTCCTCAGAGCGGGCAAATACTTCAAAGACTAATGTTTGATTGGGTTTTGATTTTACATATGATGTCGATAAGAAATACGTGAACTGTACATTGATCATACATTACAGGGTGGATGGTGTCTTCGATATAATAAACATCGATAGTTTTTTTTGTTGGTGGGGAGGGGCACCTCTCAACTGATCCTGTTCTTTAAATATCCATTGCAATCCAACCCCAAAATGGGAATTCCTTTGTGAATCAAGTATGAGTCAAGACCAGCAATATGGATGCCTTACCAATGTCCAAAAAAAAATAGACATCAAAAAATCATTTTGACCCACAACAGTTAACTATGTTTGTTCAAACTTGGCTCTTGGGCGAGTTGCGATTTATGGTGATCCAAGTGGAACAAGGAATCCGCATGACCACCAGTCCAGTCGTTGCGAGCTGTAACACCGCCAGCAAATGGCGACAGAATCCTTTGGGCTCCAGTATGTCCTTAGGTATCCAGGGGATGAGCACAAACCAAAGGTAAAGTAGAGAGGCCCAGAGACATAAGGTTAAACCTAACATCCATATAATCTTGTAAATACAAGGGTCGTCAGCTTCATTTCTGGAGATATCAAGAGTACACACCTTGTGGCCAATCTCTGTAAAGGCCTTTGAAATTCGAGCGCGTCCAGCGAACATGTCAATGCAAGTGAACTTGCCCGGAGTGTGCACAAATGCCTGTCATGGGAACAGATTTTGAAGTCCCATGGATGTCACAGAACTCGTGTAACCTACGGTAACCCCAAACCATCGAAACTTAGACTTTAACTTTCAGGATTGTTAGGATTTCCCTTATTGGAAACTTTCATATCACCCCCATTCTCAAGGAATTAGGTCATACATGTACAGTATATGTATGGCCATACAATATTACCTTCTAACTCTAGGCATGGGATAAAATATTCTACGTAGGCATGGGGTTATTTAAATGTTATATAGTTCTAAAATGGGGATCCCCCAAACCGTAGGTTTCAATCATACTCAAATGGCACCATTTTAGAAATTAAAACCATGGATATATTTTTAACCCCCAACTCTAGGACCTGCCCAAGTAAAGCCATCAAGCACCACAGCCGGAAAGGCATTCCAAGCGGGTGAGTGGGCCCATCTGGGATCCTGCGAGGGATCATCACTGGGAGCCGCTCTTCCTCTTCATCCATAGCATGCCTTAGTTTGAATATGTTTGAACACATGTTTTGCAGATATCCCATAATTACCCATATGGGTGCCCTTTTTTAGGTTTAAACCGGTTACTTTACAGGTGAAAAAAGGGCACCTTATGTTGAGAGATACTAACCCAAATGGAGCGATCACAAACCATAAACTTTTAATCAGGTAAGGTTGTGTTAGGTTCAGTCCAGTTGCGCCCTCTTTGATTGGGACATGATGTGGGCCGGCGCTGCTCTTGGGACCAAAACACTGCTGAGGCTGGCTGGATCCCACCACCAACTTGTGACTCTACATCTTCAAGTTTTACGAGGCACCGCAGCTGGTTGCAAAACAAGCCGGTTGCTAGAAACAAATTGAATATAGTCAAATACAATTGATGCATGGTTCATTTTCGAAGACCACGTCGCATCCCCTCAGACTCTTGCAATGATCGCACTTTGCGATTGCAATGCGAAGTACGTATAGTATCAATTAAAAGTTGGGCCACGCAACCACAGCTGTCTCATGCAGTCAATGGTCAAAAATCTTTATATACTAATCAAATGTCACATAATGTTGCGTATGAAAAAATATATAGATATATACAAGTTTTGGGGGACTCATAATCTTTCAATGAGACACGCCGTGGCAAGTCCTCATTTTTTGATCATGAAGATCTTACATGGGTTCCTGTTCCATCTGGACACCCCGGGGCTTTGCTCGAAAAATGCCACACAGGCCATTGACGGTACCATGAGTTTTGAAATGGTCAACCGCTTTGCCACCTTGGCGCTTTGCCAAGGCAATGTCTCCTGGAGACAAAGCCAGACTTCGTCTGTAAGCGCTGGAGTAGATGTGGTTGTGTGTCACATGTGGGGGAGGGATACGCTCCTCCTCATGGGCTGCTGGTGCCTTGGGTGCTCTCGGCTTCCTTTTCGGCTTGGGTTCACTGACCTCAGGGACTTCAGCGAGATCAGCAACCTCTGCCTGGGGGGCTGCCTTCGCTTTCGACCTGGGAGCTGCTTTCCTTTTGGGACTTGCTTTCTGCTTGGGTGCTGCTGCCTTCCTCTTGGGCGTTGCCTTGCTCTTAGCATTTGCACCTCGACCTCTGGGCTTTGCGGCCTTTGACCTAGGTGGTGCCTTTGACCTAGGTGCAGCCTTTGCCTTTGCCTTTGCTCTGCCTCGTGATTTTCCTTCTGCTTTCTCTGGCTGTGCTTTTCGACCCTTACGTTTCCCAGCAGCTTCACCCTGAGTTGAAAATTCTGGGGGATCCATGCTCTCCACCTCTTTGTGCACCTCTGCCATATAGGATGCCGCACTCGGCAAAGGATACTTGGATGCTTCTGCACTGCCCTCCTGCCAGGTGCCACAAAGGACAAGCTGAACGCTTGGATGACGCCGTGACCCAAACTTGGATTGTGTAGAGTCTGCATGGAAGATTTGTGGTATCAGGTGCGGGACATATTCCAAACCATCCACAAAACAACACAATGATCATGGGATACAAAATGGAAATATCTGGTTATATAATGTTATAGATTGATGCCAGGCGTGACATGGCAACAGAAACAACAGTCCTTGTCCATGAAGGCAGCAGGTGCAGAAGCGACGTCCTGCAACAGTAGTGGGTTTCATGGTTTACTTAAACATGTTGAAATTCCATGGTTTCATTTTTTGTAAGCCAACCATGGATCACATATTTTGGACCACCACGGTGTTTGAGAAACAACGGTAAAGATGCAATTGTTCTGAAGCCAAAAAATGCAGTATGAATTTGATTCTACATGTGTAATGATCACTTGTACTATATCTAGACCCTTTCTTAAACTTTATTTAGGGTATTCAAGGTTAGTATACGTACGTTATATATATAATTACATTATATATTTTTATAATTTATATATATATATGATATATTTATATATAGTCTATATATAAACATAGTGTATATATATATGTAGTCTATATATATATATATATTCCCAGAGGCTCTGCAGGCTCTCATACTGAAGGTCTGGGCTCTTGCAGCAATCGTCTAGATCCCTTATGTGATTTACCCGTCACAAGCAGCGCAAAGGCTTGCACCTTGGGCGAGTCAATGCCACAGCGTGACTCAGAGGCTGGCTTCTCAGCCGGGGCGATGTCATCAACCATCATGTCTTCAGCCTCAACTTGGAGGGATACAACTAGGACACAGGGTTCGATAGGAAAAAATGGAAAACCATTCAGACTTCAGACACGTTTTTCATTTTCATGGTCCAATCTATAAACCATTATAAACCTCTATAAACCAAGAAACTTGGTCATCGTTCCCAAGATCATCATCAAGAAATTCCGGGGGACCACAATCTCCAGTTGTTTCAACAACATCGGGAGCCCCAGGGCTGTCCACCATGACTGGTTCACTGATCAACGGCCGTAGGCGGCGATAGGTTTTGGCTGGCAACGGAGACTTTTCACCCCCCTCTACACCATCTTCATTGACATGGTCCATGTAATATTGAATCATGCTGGCTGCAGCTGCTTCTGTAGCTACATCATCGATCTCAGTAGGAATGTCATCCATCGGGTGGCGCTGAGCTCTACAAAAATCACATACATACCAATCTTCATAGAACTCTGGTTGAGTATCAGGGTGTTCAATCCTGTCACAAAAGCAGCCTTTGACCGGAGTGTCTTCCAAAAGGATAATCTCGGGATCTTCAGAAAATTCCAGTTCAGTCGGCATGGGGCTGCTTTCCATTGGCACAGCAGGGCAAATATCCATGGGATACCCAGACTCAACAGGAGGCAAGGCCTTTTCAACCCCCAAAGAAATGTCATCAAGCATCATTGGTGGGGCCTCTGGTGCCAAAGGCTCTGAAATCATGGGCTCTAAGTTGATTTCCCGGACATCATCTTTCTGGCCATCACCATCCCCCATGTCCTCATTGGTCTCGCCTGAGCTGACTAGTGGTTTGGTTTCCTTATGTTTTCTTTATATTTTGATATGAACCCATAGTTTAATGTTGGCAAACTGGTAGAAAATAAGAGGTTTGTTCATTGGGGCTCCAACTACAGGTGAGCTCTCCATCGGAAACCTCCCAAACCTCCGTCGCCGGGTTCCGAGGTTTGCTCTTTTCTGCCCTCTTACAGGTGGGCCGGGCTTTTCGCTCATTGGGCTTCATGACGGCTTGGAGCATGGCGGCCACCTCATTCAGTGGATGGAACCCAAGTAGGCATGCCCAAAGAATTGGCTCACATGTTTTGAGAAGGGACCACAAAATTGGATAGCAACTAGATCTATAGCCAATTCAAGATCTGCAAAGATAGGACTTGACCATGTATAGGGCACATGATAAGGAGCTAAATCCCGACAAATTCCAAGACTTGGACATTATATAAGAAACTAGGTTAGTTTATCAATTTGATAAGGGTTCTTAACACCAAACCATGGGATTGACAGGAATGTATGTATGCATGGCACCTAAACACTTGGGAGGGGAAACACCAGGGCACCCCATTTGATCTTTCCAAGTTACTTCTGTGACATGGGATCGGGCCAGCGAGCGTCGCCAGTACCGACGGGCATATGAGAGCACATTGAAGAGAGCACAGCTTTCCTGTGTTGGAAGAAAGTGATGAACAAAGACCTTGTTGTTTCATGACTCATGACCCAGTTTCAAGACATCACTAGTTGGGTACCTATCCAAACATAAATTCCAAATTACTTGTTGGCCTTACACATCTACTACGTGTGTATAACATTTTTTGTGTTGAAATTGGGCACTACTATCCCATCACCAATCCACTGTGTGCTGCCCAAGACTCACTATTCGCCCAGTTAGCCCGATCTTTCAAAAACCTCGCTTGGCTTAAATTGAACCGGTTCTGCTTGTCAAGCTCACTGAAGACTTGCGACAGGAAAGCCGAAGTATATTCTCCTGAGATGGAGGGCCCGGATCCAAGGTCTATTGAGTCGATGCGAATGACAGGATATGACAGATAAATGGGGCAACAGTAGGGTAACCATCTGAAGTGCTTTGTTCAGATTGCTAAGTATCCAATCGATTGTTTTAGTCCAGTACCGATGACAACACATACTCCCACTAATCATGACAAGAAACCCTCAGGGCTGGCTTCAAACAACCTCAAAATGAGGGGAAGGTAGAACTCCATCGTACTCATCCCAACCCGAACTGGGTTTACATTTGGAAAAAGGGTATTTGAAGGCGGATCCGTCTTGGCGCACTCAAGAAAAGTGGTTCCCGGCAAGGTCAGCTTCAAGATGCCTGGGCTGAAACATACTGAGGCATGCTGGGGCTGTCATGGGACCATGGAACTGCCATAGCATCCCAAACGTAAATTTGACTAATGACACCAGACCTGAATCAAAAATCTAAATGTCGCTCAGGTACTTATGACATCTTCCACTTTATTGACGGTACCCATGGCTCACGGCACTGATGTCTCCCTGCCCCCTTTGAGCACAAAATGCGCTCTAGGCCAAAGGTTTGTGAGATTTGAGAAATTGCCCAATGCAAGCGATCTTTGTTTGACATGTGCCACTACCACATCAATACTCTTACTTTTCAACTTCCCTTGGCACCCCCCAGTCCTCTCAATGCTGCCCCGCGAGGCATTCAACAACGGCCAGCGTACCATCATCACAGCGACAGCGCAATGAGAGAAAACAAATCTCACAGAGGGGACTGGAATGGGCTGAACTTGTAAGATCCATTTCCGATGTTTAATCTGGATATCATTGAACAAATGCCATGTTCCTCTTGTTGAACATTTCTGTTGTCTTAAGGATCTACATTAAGACTTTGGTATAACATTATTTAAGGGCTTGGTCCCTGGGGGCCCTCGAAGCCATGAACCCCAGGGACTGGAACCCTGGCATTGACAGTACATGGGCCCAAACCCTTGCTGCGAGAGCCCAGACCTTCAGTATGAGAGCCCAAAGAGCCTTTGGGTTATAAATATATGATAGTTATTGGCACCACGCAGTAGTCAAAGCACATAAGTTTGACAGGCCAATAGGGTTGAAAACTTGTACACCACCAAGACTGGCAAGCTGTTGCGCATGCTTGGGCGCTATTCAAACCAAACATTGTCCCTAATCCGAAATTCTTATGAAAACATTTTGCATTTGAAGCAGAGAACCCGCCTAATGTCCACACTGTTTTCTGTTCACGGCGGAGAACAACGTCCATGATGCGCCAAACTTGGGAATATAGACTGCCAGAGATTTCAGGCCAAGCACCAGCAACCAAGAAAATCTGCTGTGGGTGGCGGATCAGGATGTGCTGAAGAGTTTGGGGGCATAAATTTTGGATTGAACCTAGATGCTGTCCAAAAGGGAAATTAGTTGAAGCAACGAAGCAATCATCTGCATGTTCGGCACAAAAATAAAGGCTTGCGAGGCGTGGCTTGCCCCTTTTCACAAGGCAAGTGGCAAAAGGCAAAGTGCCGCCTGACAGTTCGATCAAAACAATATCATCATGGATACCCCAATGCTGTGAGTCTTCGGCCTGGCCAGTGGGGACAAATGGCGAGGCCGACTCTTCAAGTCAAGCTTTTGGGAAAGGCGTGACCTGGCCATGCACACCAGGGTCATGCTCATTGCGGCAGTGGTGGGAGGATCCGCAAACTGCACCTGATTGCAAAAGCACATCGCACACATGAGCTTTTCCTTTGGGGCAACGGCCCTTGTTGCAAATTCGAGCATCGTTCCATCGCTTGCAAATTTCAACGCCAGAAAACAAATGATTGGCAGTGGCGGGCTTGACCTTGATCGCACTTGAAGGTAAACTTTTGGCTACATCGTGTTTCAGGCTGCCTTTGTTTGCCATCAACTTGTCCCGCGCATCACTCCACAGCTCCACCTCTTCTTTCCATGCATGAAGCAAGGCCTGCCCCCAAGGCATGGAATCGGCACGGCAACGTTCAATAGCTGTGGCTCGGATTTTTTCCTCTGTTTCCAGAATGTAGGTGAGGACCACATCTTCTGGCGCTTTGCTCAAGGCAGACCAAGCCTTTTCTTCCAGATTGCTGATATAGGTGCAGACTTGCTGCCAGTGACAAAACTTAACCTGCTTGCCTCCAAATGAGACATCAAAGCAACCAGCAACAGCCCAGCCCAGACCTAGAATGCGAAAACAAGAAAAGTATGTTCGCAGCCTTCCTGAATCCTCCAAAGCCATAACATCATCATCTGCCTGAGCAACGTTGATATGCAAGGATTCGGTGACTCGGTGCTTTTTAATTGACTGGGAACGCTGAGAAGTGGCTAAACTTCTGGTCCGAAGAACTGAAAACATGGAAGGCTGCCCCGCATCAAACTCGCGGACAATACGGCCAAGCAACGTGTCGCAAACCATTTCTTTGGACTTCAGAGTCCACTGATAAAGTTCTGAAAAATCTCACACTTGGACTTACGTGTCTCGGAGTCCAAAGCTTCATCCAAAGATTCATCTGTGATACCTTGGCTAATTCGCTTCAGCCTGGTTTGGTTGATGCCATCTGCCTCTTTCCAGGCTTGCTTGAGCCGAGCCAACTGACCAATGTGGTCCTTCTGGCTCGTGTGCTGCAGAACGGCAGTTTTCAGCTGAGAGGAGTCATCGACCATGTTTGCAAAATGTTTGATTTCATGACAGTCTTGG
Source organism: Cladocopium goreaui (assembly GCA_947184155.2). Classification (NCBI taxonomy): domain Eukaryota; class Dinophyceae; order Suessiales; family Symbiodiniaceae; genus Cladocopium; species Cladocopium goreaui. The sequence continues at coordinate 339,721 of CAMXCT020001347.1, forward strand.
GGAGCTTCTGAAAGCCACTTTGCTACATCTTCGTGAACGCTATTCCGGGTCAAAAGCAACTTCAAATCTTCTTTCATGGGCGGCATGGCTCCCGTCACAAAAACTGGCTAATCCTGATAGGGACAAGCTTGCAGTTGTACGTGTAGAACAAGTAGATAATTTGGAAATATATACAATACAATATTTCAATATATATATATATGTTCCTGCAACCGCAAAAATGGCATGCTGAACAACATTGAGAGCAGGAAAAAAACAACTTTCGAGAGCACATGGGGGTTTGAACCAAGTGCTAGGGACAGACCGCAACAATTGCAAGGTCAGGCACACTTTGTGCATTGCAAAAAAAAAACACGATGGCATGGCTTGAACACATGAACCAAATCCCAGCCGCATTGGCATTGGGCAATATTTGGGGGGGAACTTTCAGAAAAAAAAATAACTTAAAGCGGTGGGAGAACATTGCCGGCGCAATGCATCGGCTGCGGACATGAACATCAGAATCAATCCAAATGCAATAATTACCAGTCTGCACCCTTGCCAATAACCAACCATATAGACTGAACACATTATGACTTTGTCGATTGTTTGAGTTCAACTGTCAAGCAGGCAGGCGCTCACGCTTTCTTTTTCCTGTGGTGCGGCAATCAAACTGCAGTGGCATGCAATATGCTCTGTGAACTGCTGCAGCTCCCATTGAACTGGCACCACTGATCTGCAGAGAATGGGGAAAAAAAAAAAGAAAAGGCTAGCGACCACTGTGGCCCATGTCTTGCCATGCCTTCTGGAGCTTTTTAGGTAAATGGTTGAAACATCGCGGAGACCACGGCCGTCCCGTACTGAAAGCATCTTCTAGGCCTACACCAACGTCAGGGTCTTTAAGCCCTCGGTTGCGGTGAGTGTGCCAACGCTTTGTTTGAGACTGAAGAGACTTGCAAACATGTAAATGGCCCTGACGGCCTTTGCTTAAGAGCCATTGTATTTCATGACACTCCTCGGCTTGGGTGTCTGAACTAGAGGAATCAGAGTCACTGCCTGAAGTGCTAGGAGACGCCGATGAGCTATCAAGGTCACGGTTTGGATCAGGCAAGAGGCCACCATCTTCCGGTAAATAGATTGCAGCACGTCCATTCTGGAGGACATGGGACGCTAACCGTTTTGACTCCAGACGGGGTGGAAAATTTGCACTTAGTCCATCCCAAGTGTCAGTGGCGTGACCATGCCGAGAAACATGTTGTATGATGCACACAAGCTCAGTTTTCACGCACAAACTAGTGTGGACTTTTTGGTCAGCATACCGCATTGGCATGCTGATGTCAAGACACTCTTTACGCGCTCCTTTCCAGTCACCAACCAACAACATTTCATGGGGATCCAAACGAGCGAGTTCGGCTATGGTTGGGAGAACCCGTCGAGCAGAGTAAGAAGTCAAGAGAGCTGCATCCATGGCTGAAAGGCCAAAAGGCGCCTGCTGAAACATGTGCTGGCTCAACCGCGAAAATCTACCTAAGGACATCGACTTAGTAGAAAACCCAGTGGCAGTCTGCAATGTACACCTTGGAGGTGAAAAATCTAACAAGAAGAAACCAGGCTGCACTTCGCCACCGAAATTGCGAGCCAGATGCTGGTGCACTGCTGAACCAAGATCACATCCTGTCACTCCCCAACGAGGCGCCCGCCATTCAAAGGGTCTGCGTCTACCTTAGCTACGCCTCTTGCCCAGAGACGCTTTGGCAGCGATGCCGTTGTCCAGCACCCGTAAAATGGCGGAACGCTGCAAGTGCGCAAACCGCAACACAGCATATGTCAGAAGAAGCCATGTCAAGGCCAAGGCGCCGACAGCATGGTTTTGACTGCCAACTAAAGATTCCAGGCCCAAAATTATTGACAAGGTCAGTGGTTTCGCTTGGCTTTCCGTGTGACACTGAGGAACCGCTGACTGGCCACGCACTCGGTCAGAGGAACTGTGAAAATCAAAGCCCAACTTCTTTTCGACCCATTTCAAAGTCGCATACGCTCCATGTGGGGCAGTAGGTCCCCGTTCCTTCAAAGAGCGGAGCCTATAGCAACGTGTATACTCGAAGGCTTCCAAGGCTCAATGTTGGACTCAGCACAGTGTCGGCGCCACCTACGCATGAGACGAAGCGCAGCTTGTAAAGTTGGAAGGGCCACCAAGCACACATGTCATCAAAAAACATTGCTGCAAACTGCTCTTTGTCAGGCTGCCGTGCGCGCCTACTTCCAGAAACAAGGCCCACAACTCAGAAGCAGCAGCTTCGACCACCTTTCGCTCACGAAGCTGCAAACTTTGCAAATGCAATTCAGTTTCGCTGACAGAGGCTGCCTTCAATCGGCGGCGTTTGGTGGTCGAGAAGCTCTGAAGCGGGGCTGGCGCGCAGCTCGTACTTGAAGAGTTTTGCGCGGCTGCATGTAGATATAGGTCAACATGTTTAACTCTCTGCTGCTGAGGCGCCGCTGCAAAATCCAGCACTGCTCGTCTGGCTGCCATGGCACAAGCGCCTTGAGAAGCAAGCCAGAAGTCGTGAAGTTCGGCCACGAGGCCCGCGGTAAACGAGGTTGAGGGCACGAACTCTTCAACAGAATCCCAAGCGTTAGTTTCAAGCACAGAGGTGATCCCAATTTTTGTGATGTGTGCTTGGGCATTAGTTGACAAAGACTGGTACAAACGTTGCAGCCGTGGTGAATACATTATCCTCTTTCTATGCTCTTAAGTTGTCCTCCATGTATCCCACTTATCCTGCAGTACTCGCACAGCTGAGCCAAGCCATTGGTGGCGCAGGAGGCGGAGGACACGCCAAATGCTTGAGAACATTGCCGGCGCAATGTATCGGCTGCGGACATGAACATCAGAATCAATCCAAATGCAATAATTACCAGTCTGCACCCTTGCCAATAACCAACCATATAGACTGAACACAATATATTAATATGCTAATATTTGTTATTATTATATTTTTAAATTATTAATTTATGTCTTATTTTGCTATATATATCAAAAATTAATCTTTCTAGATTTCTCCATATATGCATTTATATTGATTGATATATCCATTTTCCTGAGATTTTATTTCCTATTATTTTTCATTATTTTTTATTGCCTCCCCATATCTGGGTTTGTGTTCGTGTCCGTCTTCTTGAGGTCTTACTTCCCCTTATATCCCACTATTTTATCGCCGATATTTTTGTGATGGATGGGATATTCGCCTTCTTGCGGTCTTAT
>CAMXCT020001347.1:343514-408514 GCA_947184155.2 Cladocopium goreaui
ACCGTCCCCTTACTCACCAATACATAAAGAATTTATAGCGCAGCTCATATAAAAAAATATTCTTAATGCTATACATAATCTAAATACAAAATTTATTAATAATATAAAAAAATTAACCTTCATATTAAACACAACATTTATTAACAAAAACTCTTCCAAAAACCAAATCCAACAAAACATTACAATTCCTATACATTTTACTAAAAAAACATAATTTTTCAAATCAAGTACCCCCCAACTATTTACAATAATTTCAAAATTTTAGGCACGATTTTAACATTCCACTATATTTTCTTATATTCTTTTATAATTATTTTATATTATTTTAAATATATATTATATATTTGTTTATAACATTTATATATATTTAAAAATTAATATAAATCAATTTAATATTTAATTGTTGTTTAAATTATGTTTCTTTATTAATATATATTTTTTATTATTTTTTTCCCTGTATTTCTTGTCGGCTGAGCTTGTCAGTCCCAGTGCTGCACCCTCTCAGCCCGACGCATCAGACATGTCACTAAGTATCACTAAGTCAAGGAGCCCCGCATTTGTGTTCCTTGTGTCATTTCTAGCTGGTGCCTTGAAATAGAATCTAGTTGAAATACAGCAGATCTCAATGAGAAGTGACGTGGCTGATGGACTCAAGGGAAAAATGAAGTTGAATAGCTGGCTGAAACCACACCAAGGCAGTTTGCAACAAGCTTTGCGCAAGGCAACCTCTGCGGATTTGCACCATTTCTAATTACATATCACCATATACTACCCCATATTGATCGGAACTTTGTGAGGTTCCTATCAAATTCGACTCCTTGTCAATATCATTCTTTGACCGCAACAAACTCACTTTGTTTTAGTATTTGAATCAGCTTCTCCGGATCTAGTCGACCCAGCTTCAATGAAATCCCGAGCCTCCCATCCCTAATTTTGGAATGATGTAAAATAAATTAACATGACCCCACGTGGTATGTTCCTGGATATCTGGAACGGCGGCTTATAATATGTTATCATCCCATAGTGTTCCCATGTCATCCCAATAATCATCCCAGAATTGTCCCATTTATCATTGGGCTTGGTGCAACCCTCGAAAGTGTCGCCTGTTTCCTGCCTTCAGCCCTGACACGGCAAACATCACTGCAACCTGCGAGCCTGGACAGTGGCCTGGACAGTGCCCCTGACAGCCAAGCAGCAGATCCAGGGCACTAAGCTACTCTCTACTATATATACATGATGTATACATATATTGTATATATATATAATTATATACAATTATGTATATATATATATATTATAATTGTATATATATATATACTGTCCATAGGGGCAAGGCTTGAGGTTCCCCGGAGCATCGAGGAACCTTGAGTCTTGTAATAACGTCCTTTGAACGGCGTTAGAGGAAAGATGTTGTTACAGTACGTTGATCTTCGTTGTGGCATACAGAACGGGGGGTGGGGGGAGTGTAATAACGTCCTTTGAACGGCGTTAGAGGAAAGATGTTGTTACGTTGATGATGTTGCTACGCTGAAGATGTTCAAGATGTTGCTACTGTACATTGAAGATGTTGTTACGTTGAAGATGTTACTCCATTGAAGATGTTCAATATATTGATAGATTTTGAAGATGTTGCTCCGTTGAAGATGTTGAAGATGTTGCTACGCTGAAGATATTGCGGTGCTGTCGCACCTACCAACACCTTCAAAAAGGCCTTGTGGATTTGAAGATGAAAAAATGGATGCGCATTTTGCCCATGGGTCTCTTGGTAATCATGCCATTTTCACGTGATCAATCAAAACGCTGAAATTCTATCAACACGCAATTACACAGGTTTCTACAAAATCAACATTAAGTGACGAACATGACAAATATAAGAATTCTTGTTTTCCAGGCCAGCACACCCCAGGTATGTTGGCATCAATGTATTGCCATGTTCCATGATCATCATAAAACACTGTAAAACGCAGTGAAAAATGACATTTCCACATCTTTGTCCAGCTCCACTTCAGTTGCGCTCCGGGGAACCTCAAGCCTTTACCCTATATATATAATAATATATACGTATGATCAAATAATATATGCAAATGTACAAAGCTAATTAACCTGCCAAACAATCACAACATAAAACATTCAAAAGGGGGTCCTGATTCTCAGACTGGTTTCGAAGAGGGGTAGGTGTAGGCCTGTTATGTGTTTACATCTATTACATTGTTTGCCTTTAGGTGTTACGTGTTGGATCTTGTTGGCCACATTTCCTGGCTCTCAGCAAGTGCAGGGTGTCAATCCTGCCATTGTGCCGCGGGTCTGTGCGAGTGCATGGACCTTGTTTGCATGTCATCGTTTTTTGTCCTTCATTCTTTGGACAAAGCCCATGCAAAACTTTCGCCCCCGAAGCGTCGCAACGGCTCGAGGGCCTCCTACGTTTCGATTGCAGTGAGAGCAACTTCACATCAACTTGAAACAGGGAAACTATATCATTCAAACTTCAAACATATTAAAAAACAAAAAAAACATAAAAAACAGATTAAAAAAGCAACATCAAGTATGACAAAGTCGCTTGACACAATTAGAACCGAGTAGCAACTTTCATGGACTCTCCCCTTCCAGGTCAGACAAGATTTCTGACACGTTCTGCTTCGCTATACTTCGCTGAGTCTTGGCTGCTCCCCCTGCAAGGGTGATGGCATGCATGCACACATTGATGGCCTTGACATCGGGGAAGGATGACTTCGCGTCATTTCCGCCATCGGATCCATCCTTGTGCCCTAGACTCTACCATTGGCGAGTATCTTAGACACGCTGGGAGGCACATGCTTTGATCAATGGATCATGCGGTCAACTTGCAGAACGACAATGAACGACAATGCACAGCGGCTCTTGCAATATCATCATCAGACTCTGCTCATTCACCAGCGAAGTGTGCTGAATTAGCGTCCGCAACTCGCGGAGTGACACTGCTGAAATAGTCAGCCTGCAATGCTCACCTCTCCTCGTTTGCAAAGGTAAGCCCATTGCACCGGAATCCCGAAATGGACCGGCATCTCGTGCGAAAGGCAAAGTACTAAGTACAAACCGCAAACACAATCCTGAGCATCAAATACATATTGACACGCCTGCATTACCCTGCGATAGACCTGCAAACATGCATGCTTTTGACAAGCGATTTGAACACCTGTGATGCTGTTGTTGCCCCGGCCATTGCTACGTCTCCTCCAGCCACGTCCTTTCCGGAAGTGCGGCAGGACAGTAGAAGGCAGGTGCAACAAAATGCCAACGGGTGTAGTTGCACAAGGGCCGTTCCCAGCAGCGAAATGTGTCTAGTACTCAAAGGGGACCCATAATGTGATCTTTCCTCAAAAGCGTATCAACAGTTCTCTTTTTGGTTTGAATCTGCCGTTTACGAACTGTTCCATCCTCTAGGTTCTTCACAAGTCCCCATTGAGAAATATGTGAGTAGCTCTGAAGAGTTTCTTCCTATGCGACCTAGGATGGCTGGCCAATCCCACAGCTTTACTGCCGTCTAATTCAAAGGATGCATCCACATTCATCTTTCAAGTTTGTGTTCAATCACAAAGGTTGCACTCATGATGCAATGCCAGAGAGCATGGCTCGCATCCTTCGGCCCGATGGCAGCTGGTAGTGAGTAGTTGGTGCCATTCCCCAGGTGGTTCGTGTGCGACGTGTGGGTGAGACCGGCAGCCCCGTTTTGACGCCCGGCCCGCGCGGCCAATGCGTTTCTCGCGGCCTTAAAACTCGCCTGCACAGTGCAACACGGGACAACGCCCACGCCCTCTGCAGGGGATCGACTGGGCCACATGGACATTGGTTTGCTATGGCTTTCCTATGGTTTCCTCAGCTCAATGAGGGAGCCAAGGTTGCAGTTCATAGTCAGGCCAATGTCTCTCCTCTATAAATCATTCATACAGGCAGTTTTGCTGAAACTTTGAACTGCAGACCCCGCAGCAAAGTAACACAACTATTTGTTCATCCTTTTCTTCTACATTTGACATTCTGGAAAGAGTCCCTACCAACGTCCGGAGAGGAAAAGGTGAGGGTGGTCAAATGAATTGTCGGAGCAGCTGCACACGAGTTGTTGAGGACAAACCAAACATATAAATATCAAGAAATCTAAAGAACACACCACACATCAAGCAAATGCTGATCATGTATGATCATGTATGATCATGTCTCATCTATACTGATCTATACTTCACCTGCATCAGGGTCATGCCCTCAACTCAAACAAGTTTAAATCCTGCTCGTGTCTGCAGCTATCATATGCTATCAATGAACATGCAAAAGGGCCACTCTGGCACGCTGTGTTCAGAGCCTGCTCTTGGATAAGAGAAACTTGTATAATCAAGCTCTTCGAGAGAACGCCTGCCCCTGTCTCACAAAACACACATTCCCTTCTCAGGATTTCTCAGCTAATCTTGAATTTGTCTCAGGCAATGAACGCTGAAGATTCACTTGACAGCTTTTCTCTCAAATGACCCTGTACAACAACACCTCGGTCAGCATCTAAGGAAGGACATTTCAAACTACACATTCAACCCATTGCACATATTACTGTAGATATCTGTAGATCATATTAGCACATGATCCAAATGGCATCCACTTGCCACGGTTTCATTGGATTTCATCCACTTCCAAATTACAAAGAAAACATTGCAAATCTTCTGGCAGCCAATGCCTTGTACCTTTGGAGCCGAGAAGATCGAAAATCCCGCGCACCTTGAGTATTCCAATCCAACTCGCTCAGCCATTGTCCACTACCATCCCCTGGCACTTGAACATCTTTGGGACAGCATTTGGGACTGCATTTGTCGTGATCAATACCATATCAACAAACTCTGTACAAACAGGTTGCGTTGCGCAACGACAAAAACATCAACGATAAAGACTTCTTCCATAGGAAGATCCATGACATGAATAAGATGAAACATAACATAAGTTCACATGAAACATCACAGAACATCATTTGCACATTTTGCGTCGTTTTCCTTGGCACCTCTTTGTTCGCTTCTTACCCATTCTTACCCAATCTAATGGACTGGTGTCTTTTCTCTGCATTTGGAAGTGGTAGCCCTGCCATGCCCTGCCTCTGCCAAGTCCATGAGGCTTGGTCCATTCGGTGTGACCTGAGATGCGACCTGCCGGCGAGCTCCAGCACGGATTAGCACGGATGGCACGGATTCATGTTTTGCAGAGTTTTGAGTTTTCATAGTTTTCAAGTTCTTGATTTGGACATAGTAGAAATATTTGGTATTATTTCTAATACTTATCACATCTTATCACAGTTTCCAATGATTTTTTTGCTGCCTAAGTATCACTATAACATATTATAACATTTCACTACTTATCATTAATATCATTAATTATATATATATATTTCATTAATCATTATATATATATATGTGATAATACTTATCATCATTCACCGTTCAAAGCCTCCGGATGTGCGAATCGAACACATCGTTACGACTTCCCTCCGCACCTCGCGGATCTTCCCGGGATGGCCTCCAAGGCCTTGGTGACGATGGGAGAACCATGGGAGAACCATTGGCTAAACACCAACAGCTCAGCAAGGTCCAAAACATCCAAAAAAAATATCCAAAATATCATCCAAAATATCCAAACATGTCCAAAACCATGATGCAAATTGCCTGCCAGTTGCTATTTATAAATCTATTTATAAAATTTTATAAACCTATTTCTAAATCTATTTAAGCTGTTAGTTCTAATATGTCTAAGAGCCTTGCAGTGCAGCAAAGGATGACCCTTTAGACGAAGGATCGTGCTCTCCTTGCATTTGAGCTGCAGTGCCAAGCTGACCGCATGGACCGCATGCCAAACTGCCATGACCCTTTGTACTTTTCATCTTTTCTTGGTACGCTGCGTAGGCAACTGCTGCCAGCTTTAGACACTTGAGCTTAGGACCATGAGCTTTCTCTGTGGCACGGATGGCGCAGGTTCCTTACAGCAGCTCTCTTGGAGCGATGGTCATCCGTCCGCTGGAAATGTAGCGCAACTGGATCTTGGGCTCCACACACCTCCACCAGCATCCGCATTGCCAACAACAGGGTCCGGAAAATCTCGATCATCTAACATCCTCACAGCTTCAAGGTTCAAACAGCTCCAAACATTAGCTGGACTTGAGGTCAGCTTTCTCCAGTTCCAGCTTTTTGCGGCATCAAGCTCAACCAGCCCAGCGGCACCTGTGGATACGCTGCAGGAATAGCTTTGCAGCATCAGGTTCCTTGAGGCCGCTCAACGGGACGTTCACCACCTTCCGGCAGGCTCCCATCGCAAAACGAGGATATGAAGGAACTTGAACCTACTCTATTTTCCCTACATTGTATCCTGACAAGCAAGGCGTCTATAGCGGAACCTGTTGATCAACAAATGCTTGTATACTATTAGTCAAATATGATTATGATGCTCATCAATTTCCATGTATATAGTCTCGCGGTTAATGCACCAGCAGTAGGGACACAGTTCTAATCAAATATCTGTGACATCGGTGGAAATCCTCTTGAGAGACATCCTCTCCCCACATAGCATATCTTCATGTATCTTCTATCCTGCGGCGACAGTCTGTCTCCTCCCCCTGTAACCTCCTCTGTGCAAACAAAAAATAGTTTAACAACTCCTAGGTGCGTTGCCTTCGAACGTTTCCTGGGAGAAACCCACAGCATGAGGATCATGATTTCAGCAGCAAATTGATGGCAAGCATTGGCATAAGAAAGCTGTGCTGTTATTTTTGAATATTTCGAATAAATAGGGGACACTAGGCAAGCCGCCAAATAGTCCAACTACTGTACTACATTTGCGAGTTTCTTTTCGAGAGGCAGTTGACCAAGTGATGCAGGTGGTGAAGAGGCGACCCAACAGGGCATTGCCAGGAAATATCAAGAAGTGGACACATTGCGACAAATGAACTGAGCTAACTTGTGGTTGTTGCCAAATTATATCAAATTATCACATCACAACCATCTCTAATTTCAGTGTCTCCACTTACCTTCCATTGAAATAACCCATAGCTATGACCCATTCCCTCGCATCCAAGTCAGCACCCCTTCCCGATTCCCAGCTGGGCGCACCTTTGTTGGGCCCAAAGAGTGGTAGATTGGAGCCCGAGAAAGGATCAGGATGTGCAACTGGCACCTGAGCCGCCAGTTGAATCTCCCATGGGAAAAATCAGGTCGTTGTTACCATTTGATACCATTTGCATGGCGATTTTGGCGGCATACATAACCCCATGATGTGTGTGTGTATATATATATATGTATTTATATTTATTTATACACCCATATATACCCCATTTTCAGACACACTGACATCATTTTACAAGTTCTGTCCCAGGAATTTGAAGATCTCTCAGCGCCCTACGTGTGTTCCAGCAGCTCGCCAAAGAGCTTTCGCACATCCTTGTCAGCAGCCACTGCGCCAGCCTGACTCACTATGTGCATAACCACAAGGAAAGCATTACATTCATGTTTCCAGAAAACCCTAATTCTCAATTGCGCTGCCCCTCAATGTGTAAGGGCGCACCCAATTGCTGTGGCATTTGAGTTAATTCAAATTCAATGTGACTTGCAGAGGGAAGTCTGATATCATCTGAAATCTGTATCATCCCAAGTTGATGAATTTGCAAAGATTGAGGATGCCAATCCAGCAGAATGACGACTCTGAGCACCTCATCATCCACAACCAGCAAGGTTGGGGCACGACGCCGGGCACGTTCGATCTGTTGGAACCTGTGAAAAATAACCACACAAAGTGCCACGACTGACAACGATTTGCAGATCGCATCACAACAAGTTTGAAAAGAGCCATGGGGGTGCTATTAACGTTTATAAATTAAAGGAAAATCAAACATGCAAAGATGCAACAAAGGCTAGCATGCCAATCTTCCTTTGCATCGCCACACAAGTTCATATTGCATGAAGTGGAAGCACAGGAATGCTTGCTGCAAGAGCATCCGTGCATAAGTCCCCATGCATGTTGCTTTGGCAGATGAGGAAATTGTTCACCCACCATGAGGACTGGGCGGTGCACAGAGTGTACACTGCAAATGACTGTCTATGGACATGGCAAAATTGAACTGCAACCTTTCGCATGAAGTGGAAGCACAGGAATGCTTGCTGCAAGAGCATCCGTGCATAAGTCCCCATGCATGTTGCTTTGGCAGATGAGGAAATTGTTCACCCACCATGAGGACTGGGCGGTGCACAGAGTGTACACTGCAAATGACTGTCTATGGACATGGCAAAATTGAACTGCAACCTTTCGCATGAAGTGGAAGCACAGGAATGCTTGCTGCAAGAGCATCCGTGCATAAGTCCCCATGCATGTTGCTTTGGCAGATGAGGAAATTGTTCACCCACCATGAGGACTGGGCGGTGCACAGAGTGTACACTGCAAATGACTGTCTATGGACATGGCAAAATTGAACTGCAACCTTTCGCATGAAGTGGAAGCACAGGAATGCTTGCTGCAAGAGCATCCGTGCATAAGTCCCCATGCATGTTGCTTTGGCAGATGAGGAAATTGTTCACCCACCATGAGGACTGGGCGGTGCACAGAGTGTACACTGCAAATGACTGTCTATGGACATGGCAAAATTGAACTGCAACCTTTCGCATGAAGTGGAAGCACAGGAATGCTTGCTGCAAGAGCATCCGTGCATAAGTCCCCATGCATGTTGCTTTGGCAGATGAGGAAATTGTTCACCCACCATGAGGACTGGGCGGTGCACAGAGTGTACACTGCAAATGACTGTCTATGGACATGGCAAAATTGAACTGCAACCTTTCGCATGAAGTGGAAGCACAGGAATGCTTGCTGCAAGAGCATCCGTGCATAAGTCCCCATGCATGTTGCTTTGGCAGATGAGGAAATTGTTCACCCACCATGAGGACTGGGCGGTGCACAGAGTGTACACTGCAAATGACTGTCTATGGACATGGCAAAATTGAACTGCAAACAGGTGTTGAGGAGCTACGTCTTCAATGGAATAGCGCGAAGAACTACTTGGTTGATGTTATTATAGACGTAATATGCCCTTAATGACCCCTAATGTTAACCCATGGAATCCAATTTTAACATACATTTAGCACGATTTTGGGGGGTAAGCCTCCGATAGGTCTAGACAAGGTCTATCAATCCGGGGCTGGCACCCTCGCCGCAAACGCTGTCGCAAAGGCAGCAGCAAAGTCATGGCATCCTCGCAGGGAAATTCATCCATAGATGTGGAAATTTCCGGCAAGGGCCGGCAGTATGTGATTCACAGATATTAACATCGCACCATAATGACCGCAATGCACCATAATCATAATTATATATAATTATCATGGTTATCATTATCTGTGGTTAACATCGCCATAATAATCGCAATAGAATCATCATTATTCTCATGATAGGCAGTGCACAGACCTATTGATCACTTGACAGCCCGCGTCCAAATCACTTGGAGCTTCGCAGATGGAAATACTGGACTCTGCCGACCTGCAGTGTGGGTCTCTGTGCTTTCAAAGCATCTAGATATCCATTGAATTTATTTGAATTTAAGATGTCTGAAACACAAGTCTGTGACAACCGTCAAAAACTCATCTGCACACCTCTAAACTTTGCGTGTCACAGGAAACTACGATGATGACGAGGCAAGATCACAAGACAAGAACACAAATATGCAGCATATTGCACACAATTTTTGTTCCACACGCCGTAGACCGTCTTCTTGCTACATCTGACCGCAGTGTCAAATTCAGCCCGAGCATTCTGAGCAGCGCATGCAATCTTCTACGGCCTGCCAAGTCAATTGCCTCAGTTCCACTGTGACTAGTTGCCTCGTGGGAACACTGGACAAAAATGGGCCTACCGACCTACCTCCACCTGATAGGAATTTAGCTACCACCGTCAAAATCATCGCCGACTTTTCTGAGATGTTTGGAAACCTCTAGTGGCATCCACTACTTGCCGTGGCACATCTTCACATCTTCCAGGCGTACCTAGCTGCAAGTGTGGCAGTATCATGATTTTGATGTACTCCTGGACCAAAATCAGCCATCCAGTTTGAGCAAACTGACCTGGTCAGAATATATATATATATATGTAGTTAATATAGATATAGTTAATATATATATATATAGTTAATATAAATATAGTTAAGATAGATATACACATAATATTTAATACAACATAATACAACATACAGTAATGTAATGTTAATATAGTGTACTGTAATATTATATAGTCACATATATATATATATACATACTTATGTATATATATATATATATGGTGGCTGGTCGAAATGTCTTTTCCCAGAAGTGTGCAAAATTCGTAGATAGGTGGGGGCCCGCTACATAATTGTAATTGTGCATCATGCATCTTGCTATATCTTCTGAACTACAGAAAATCAAAGGGAGGAGAAGAAGGGTTTCATTTCGTTCAGAACGTTGCTAGCGCGAGGCATTTGAAACCTTCCAAACAGTATGTGCGCGTAATGTAGAAATTTTTGGGAGCCACTGCACGCCATGCCTTCTCAGGCTTGGATGTGGCTTTCCAATGCACAACTGTGTATTGCAATCCCAGGGTTAAGACGGCATTTGACGTCAACCCCGCTCATGTTTTGAGCCTGAAGAAATGGGCCAGGGATGGTCTTGGCACATGTTCGCTAGCGCTGTGCTAGCGCGAAGCTAGCGCCACGCTAGCGCAAATACGTGCACAACTTTCGGAAATATCTGTGACAAGGACTGGGGATCCTAGACAACATACTATCACATCATCTCAATACCATGCAAATTCCACAATCAATGCCAAGCCAAATATACAAAACAACTACGTCCTAAGAATACTAAAGCCAAATAATGCAAGCGCGATGCTAGCGCAAATCTAGCGCCTAGGTGCAGAAATGCAGTGTTTAGGTGGGGGCCCGCTACATAACGAATACTAAAAACTATTGTCGACAATTAATTTCGCAACTTCATTTAAATTTCCTTACTAGGGATTTTTGACCGGATCCCATATATGTATAATAGATTCATTGATGCATGTTCATACAGGTAATTTATTAGTTGCTGCCATGTGTATGTGTCATATTAGTGTCATAGTCAATCGGCCTGAACGCTTGGATCGCTACAGGTGGTCAGCTTCCACCTCCAGAACCTGCAGTGATGACACCGAGTGATGCACCAAATCTTCCAGAAGTGATCCCGGATCCAAACATTTTCTAAGGCCGCAGCAACCACAAAAGTCAGCTTATCTGAGTCTGCATTCAAGAAATCCCACTCTTCTTCGCCTCCGGTGAGACTTCCGGAAAAACGATCAACATGAAAGCAACGGCACTCAGCACCTGTCCACAGCTCAGTTGGTGCGCTGGGATGCGCTGGGTGCCTCCTTTCAGAGATACTTCGGAACTTGGTGGAACAGTGCAAATTTGCTTCTCCGCAAAGTTGTGCTCTGTGAAGTTTGAGCTTTGCAGGAATCCTGTGGCAAGAGCTAATGGCAACGGCAATGATCAGTTTGTCTGTGTTCGCTCGCACCCGCCTTCCCCCAGGATGATGCGAAACTTGAGAGTAGGTTGGGTGCACTCATTGATGCTTTGGACGCATCCTGAGTGACATCATGTGACCTCATGTGACATCCAAAAGAACGCTTGGCCTTGCTGCACTGCCGAGGTGCTAAGGGCCACATGGCCTTTACCTTTCGCCTTCTTGAAAGAAGAGCCTCAGATGTGGATCTGTGATGATCTGTGATGATCTGTGGCCCTCCATAAAGCATCATAAAGCTACTGTGTACGGATCAAATCATCGAAATTCGCGGAGCTTCGCTGGCAGTTGCGCTTTGGCCATGTCCGGATGATTCCAGTTGCACCGGATTCCAGATGTTGCAGGAATGTTTCAGTACAGCAACTCAAAATTTGCCAAGACACAATGACGGTTGGAGGATACGGACCTAAGATTCAGCTAGAGTTCAGGGCGCAACTGCCAGAGCCAACTCCAGCCGAGTCGCGTTGCGAAGAGATTCAGCTTGAATTCCACATCTTGACCACCCATGGGAATGCGAAATGATGGAGAGACCTCGACCAGTGAGACATACTGAGACCACAAGGATCTCCAATATCTTGGCTGATTCAAACAATATGAAACAATATGAAACAATATGAAACAATGAAATATGCAATGAATTGCAATGAACCCTTGCCTTTTCACGGTCTTTGTTCTTGCCTCGGCTTCTCACTTTGATTCAGTCATCCAAATAGCTCAAGCAAGTCATCTCCAGTGTCAAACAACAAACATCCTGCAAATGATCCCATCAAGAGAAAACCACATCATCATACGAGTAGCAATGGTCAAACCAAAACAAACATGTGAGCCATGACAAATATCCCTATCGCATCCCATTATACTGGTCAATAATGCAACTGTCCCCAATAAACCAATCAACCAATCAACCAACCAGGTTTTTTTTTTAATGGTTCATGTGTCAAGAACTGTCCGAATATCGGTTGCCGAGCATCTAGTCAGGCTGGCTTTCTCCAAAGTCCACACAATCCGACGAGGGTCACTGGCATCTACACCTAAAGCCACTGAAGGCCTCAAGGGAGGCACGACGTGCATCATACTGAGCACTGCAATATTTACGGATTCAATGGTGATTTTTAGTGGACACAAGTTCGCCAGCAAATGTGTAGCAAATACCAAGATATACCAAGATTGGATGTTGCAACATTTCCAGTGACGAAGGAGCATACGAGCGACGCAGTTGGGGCATTTGGGGTGACCTAAGCGGGAACAAAGTCCCAGCCTCTTCTCAGCTGCCCTCAGCAACAAACCATGTGACATAGTGGCACGATGCTGACACCTTACCTGGCACCTGTATCCACTATATTGGGCCTTCATGGAGTTTAATTTTGTGAACCCTTTGTGGCAAAAAATGATAAAAAATGCAAAGAGTCAGGATCTCAAGTGCATTCGGAAGATCTGCGCCAACAGCATGAAGCCACAAAGCTTCTGAATTCAGATTCAATTAATAACCTTTACCAAAGTTCGGGTGCGGCCAGGCTACTTATCAATCCACATGTCTCCTTGCTTCCCTGGCCAGGACACCAGAATGAAATAGTATGAAATGTCCTCTCATGCCTCATGAGTCCGTTTTGGACTTTTCTCAAGCAACGAGCACAATGTGGTTTTCCTTGGAATCTTTGTGCCACTTAATTATAGAATCTGGCCTCGGCCTCTCTTGCCCGATTTCCTCGGAAAACTACGGCACACCGACTGAAGCTGAATGCAAGCATGCAAACTCTAAAGGAGCTGAATCACCGTCTCCTTCCAGGCAACTGTATCGATGTTTTTGTATGTTTTTGTCATAACAAACGTACAAGCTTGCAAACTCAGGCTGCAGGAACTTGCATGACTACCAAGCCACGTCGGCACAAAGTCATAATACCCTTGGAAGGCAGAAATAAAGCTGGAAATCGAAGTTGCAGCTTGCCATTGGTCCTGCGAGCGTGATCATGGAGGATTTCAGGATAGGCTGTTGGGCAGCATAGGTGAACATTCGATGAACATTCGATGAACATGGTATTTGATATACTAGTATGACAAGTATGATATCTAGATATGTTTGCTTTCATCTTAAAAGGTCTCAAATGCATCTTAGGAGCAAAGTATGGATAACCCTGCATTTGCCAGGTGAAGGATCCTTGGTGTCCCAGCCCTGCTGATTCGCTCGATTTTTCATGGTTGCTTAACACCCTGCAAGTCGGCTGAAAGTGAGAGAAACACAAACGTCTCTGCTTCCATGATTTCCATGGTTTCGCCGAGACACCATACATCCCCTGACCGTCCTGGGCTGGGACATGATCAAAGAGCTGCGATATGTTTAGAGTTTTTTTTCCTGTTTTTTGGTTTTTTTTCCTTTTTTTTTCCCGTTTTTTCTTTTTCGATACTTTTTTCCCGTTTTTTTTCCCCCGTTTTTTTTGTAATTTTTACTGTTTTTTTTTTGTAATTTTTCACGGTGATTTTTACCCTCTTTTTTTTCCCGTTTTTTTGGTATTTTTTTCCCCTTTTTTTGTCTTTTTTTCACCGTTTTATTTATTTTTCTTTACTGTTTTTTTTTTCCCCTTGTGTTTTCCCGTTTTTTTTCCACCATTTTATTGATTTTTCCGTTTCTGGGGTTTGATTGTTTTAATTGGTATTTGCAGCATTTTGCAATTAAGCTCTCTGATTTGCATGGTGCTTGTTACATTTGGAGTTTGGATCCCCCAGGCGCGTGATATTTTGAATACCAGGGACCAGGGATGATGAAAATGGTCACGAGATGAACTAGAAGTTCAAGGGGGTATAGAAATGGAAAACATAGATACAGATAGGTTATGAAAACATACAAAATAAGATCGGGGGCGGAATTACAGTAAGTTGTTATGTTTTTTTGCATTTTTTCTTTTTTTGGTCGTCCAGGCTCCATTCCTTGGTTTTTGCAGCTAAAATCTCTCATTTGCTGCATTTTGTAGCTAAAATCTATCATTCGCACTGTTCATCAATTTTTCCACTGGTTTCAGAATTTGTTCCGTGTTTTTTTATCGAGTTTTCCATGGTTTTTATTGATTTGTCCATAATTTTCATAGATTTTTCCATGGTTTTCTTCAATTTTCCATGGTTTTCTTCAATTTTCCTTCGATTGTTCCACTGTTTTCTTCCATTGTTCAATGGTTTTCTTCAATGTTTCTATGTTTTTCTTCGTGGCGCTTCGTGTTGACGATGTTGTTGTTGTTGTTGCTGTTGTTGCTGCTGCTGCTGCTGCTCTTGTTATGTTGTGTTGTTCCTTCCTTCATTCCTTCCTTTCTTTCTTGCTTTCTTCCTTCCTTCCTTCCTTCCTCACACCTTCCTCACACCTTCCTTCCACCAGAAAACGTGAAAACAAAAACCCCAAAGAAATAGCCCTCCATGATCAAAGACTGTCAGCACGACAGCCTGTGGAAAACATGCCGCGCAGATCCGGCCAGCCCCAACGCTTTTACCAAGGCAGACACCTGTTGTGCTTGTCCTTAGTATTGGAATGGCAAACACAAATATCAACGCGGACGTAGACGTGGAACATGTATGGCGGAAACCGTCAAAGACGGCGAAAGCCGTCAGGACACATATCTAACTAATGTAACTCATATTTCGACCTGTGGGTGGACATAATCATGAGTATAAGTACATATTATAAACATACATAAGCATAGACAGTGTGCACAAACATATACATGGACACACACACACACAGAAACATCTCTATGTTTGCTGACAGTATTGCTTCACTAGAATCTTGGAACCAAGTGGCCATAGCCGAAGCTGCTGTAGTCGTAGTCAAAGTCTGGATACGTCTGTTCCATGGACTCCAGTGCTTCCTCCCGTCAGGCAGCAAAATCCCTGAAAATCCCAATGCCTCCTCTAATCCCATCCTGGGCCTTTCCAGCTAGCCCCAGTGGTTGTACTGACCTAAAGACACCAATCGCTGGCTGATCATGCCACACAGTGCAAAACCGATCACTGCAGTCTTCACCTTGAGACTTGTTTCGATCAACTTCTCTGCTGCTAGAGGCACGTCTGATATTCAAACGCTGGTCTTTCTCCAATGAACTCCTTGGAGTTTACCA
This sequence comes from Cladocopium goreaui, assembly GCA_947184155.2. NCBI lineage: Eukaryota > Dinophyceae > Suessiales > Symbiodiniaceae > Cladocopium > Cladocopium goreaui. The sequence continues at coordinate 359,167 of CAMXCT020001347.1, forward strand.
TTTCCTTAGAGCACAGCATAAGATGTGACGATGGGAAACCGAGCTTACACACTCGCCGTTGCTGCAGGGAATCCCAGCACTGCTTTTTACTTTAACTTCAATAACAATAATAACATTGGCAATTCCATGGCATATCCTGGAGGGTTTGAATATGTTTGAATGCTAGACCGAAAACACATCGATTTCCCGAGCAAAGTGTCCAGGATGTCGGATGTGGGATCCAATTTCTTCCACTCTTCCTTCACAGAAAGCCATCTCCAACCCTCACCAATGCTTCCCACATTTCCCACTCTCAACCGCTAAACTTGAGTTTCAAGTCTTGATAGAAAACTAATGAAAACTAGACGTACTGGGTCACCAGAGAACAAATGCTCGTCTTGCGACGTGTTAGATTTGCCAACACTCTTGCATGGAACAAAGATGCACTCTTTCAAAGCAAATCTGAATCTCCTCAACGTCTTCGAGATCCTCAGTGCAAGGTGGCCAGGGCCACAAGTAGCAAAGAACAATGATAAAGATTGATGAAGTGTACAACAAAAAAGTGAGACATTTTTAGACATGGTTAATTGATTGCATCCCCAAGTGTCGGAGAGACTTTGCTGCTCTGTTGGGTCCTCCAGTGACCGGGTTGCCCCTGACCTAACCCACCAACCGCTGCTTCCCAAGCGGTTCAACCCCCGATCCTTCACAAAGACGCCAAGGCCTTGGCTTTCCCCAGGCAACCTGTGCAGGATGCCAAGGTGCGAATACATCAAATTGCTCTTCGCAACAGTCATCACAGAAAGCCTCTGAAGAAGATGCCACATGATAAATGAATATATATTATAACTATATATATAATATATGTATTGATTTATGATCATATGATATATGTACAATATTGTGTGATATGATATGACATGCCATCCTTGTCTCACTGAACCAATCCTTCCTGACCATGAAATGCAGACCTCCTCCAATCCTCCGTCTGTACAAATCTTTGCTCATCGCAGTCGCTGGCGAAATGACTGACCTTAAAAGCATTGGATTTTGGGGAACAGGTTTCATTTTCATGCACGACATCATACGACATCCAAATGCATCCCAAAATGATGATATTTGGATCTACTGCACACCCTACGGTATGTGATCCATGGACCGAGGACAAGACTGGCACCATTTGAGTCACGTTGGGATTTGCGCCGTTTGTCATCTCCTTGGGTTGGTACCAACTTCTATGGTGATTCCCAGAAATTCGCACCAAATGACTTGCAGAATGGACTCTGAATGAATATTTTATCTTTTACACCTTGCCAGAATTAAGCTTGCAAATCTCTGTTGTTCAATTCCAGCTTTGCACAATGCTTCCAGCTTGCGTTGATGACTGCTTGCAAACCATGAGGCCAATTGCACGATGGCTTGGGCTCTGGGCTGCCAAATACAGCCACGATTCGCAGGTGATTTTACAATCTGTTTCAGTATCAGCACCAAAACATCATAGTGCTTCTCAAACTGGTTCTCCCATGTAGTTGTACACGAATAAATGGATGCGTAGATTTTGAGTTCCAAACTGCAACTACTAGTAGTGGACCGGAAAGAGAGAAAATGGGAACGAAATAAGCACTATCCAAGCGACTTTAACCTATGTTGCCACGCTGCTCTGTACAGATTGAGCAGAAATGGCTCAGCGACGAAAGATCGACATGAGCCTAATGAGCTGTGATTACAGATTGCCCTTGGCGGTTCCAACTTCTTGCTACTGCATGGAAGCTACGATGCAATGATTTTCGCCCGACAAAATTGCACAGTGGTTCAGCACGGTGGTTCAACATATTGGTAGCCACCAAAGTGTAGTCTTGATACAGCTCGGAAGTCGACATGTCAGCACATAGATCTCAAACACCCAATGAGATTCAAATTGACACAATATGGCAGTGTGTCAAAACCTTGTACCCCTGGTGAACATCAAAATAGCTGGTAAATGGATGTTCATCCCACTAAAAATGGTATTAATAGGTATTGATCCATACCCATATCTTTGGGGGAAAGGTTGCAGAATCCGTGCCTGGCCGACAAACCAGTGGAACATAGTGAGCTCCTGATCCCATGTGCCCAACTGCCATGTCCCACTGGTCCCACTGCGCATCACTGCGCGCTTAAAAAAGCAGGGCACCTTGAATCACTGGAGCCAGGACGCAAACAAACCTGCCAGGGAAGCCGCCAGTCCACCATAGTCCACCTATTTTCCATGTTGGATGGCAGTCTTCTGGCATCCTGGAATTGTCCAAAAATGGGTACACCCCAAAATCCAATGGTCCATAATTATATAATTTTTTTCCACCTTCAAAATCCAACATTTTGGACACATCCGCATGTTGCATGTTCACAGCCTGTGACTGAACTGCAAGACTCTCGAGCTCCTCATTCACAGCGTTTGCAATACCTCGACCCACGTGGCACAACGCTTCAAACCCTCACACGCACAAATGCAAAACCCTGGCCAAGCATTTTCATCTGAGCTCCAGGCCCACCAAATCCATTGCTTCAATGTGCACACGTCCAGCACAGCACCTTGGAACTCGAGCTCTGTCATAATGTTTCGTCCTGATTAGTGTAAGGCCCCCCAACAATACCTGTACCCTCTTTAAAGTTGGGCGCCAACAATTTTCTTGCCAGGAAAACAAATCCGCACTTAAGTAAGGATTTCAATTGGGCACAATTGAAATCTAATTAAAACATATTAAAACTGTCTTTTTGCCGATGAACGTGTAGTAGTACTTGTAGTACTTGTAGTACTTGTAGTACTTGTAGTACTTGTAGTACTTGTAGTACTTGTAGTACTTGTAGTACTTGTAGTACTTGTAGTACGTGTAGTACTTGTAGTACTTGTAGTACGTGTAGTACTTGTAGTACTTGTAGTACTTGTAGTACTTGTAGTACTTGTAGTACTTGTAGTACTTGTAGTACTTGTAGTACTTGTAGTACTTGTAGTACTTGTAGTACGTGTAGTACTTGTAGTACTTGTAGTACTTGTAGTACTTGTAGTACTTGTAGTACTTGTAGTACTTGTAGTACTTGTAGTGAGTGGGGTTAAGCATGTTGATTGCTTTACTTTTTCCACCTTAAGTTTTTCTTAATGAACCATCTGGCAATGAGAGAAAGAGAAAGAGAAAGAGAAAGAGAAGAGAAAGAACAGGTTGCTTTTGTAAAAGGTTTTTCTTTCTTCTCTTGGCTCCAGGATCAGCTCTGGAAAAGTTTGCTGCAATTGTGAACCCTGCGAACAAACCTACTAAAGTGAATTGGACCCTCTCATGGCCCAGTGCCTTGGAAGTTTGTGGAAAAACTGTTCTTTAACAAGGGTTTAATAAGCGGTCTGATTGTTTTGGGAAAGGTTTGGACTTTGAATTTGGCAACTGCTTGTGGAAAAGGCCTACCTTTCTTCTCTTGGCTCCAGGATCAGCTCTGGAAAAGTTTGCTGCAATTTTGAATCCTGAGAACAAACCTACTAAAGTGAATTGGGTCCTCTCATGGCCCAGTGCCTTGGACATTTGTGGAAAAACTGTTCTTTAATAAGGGTTTAACAAGGGTTTAATAAGCGGTCTGATTCTTTTGGGACAGGGAGAAAAGCCATTTTTTTCAGAAAAAATGTTTAGTTTTTTTTACACACACATTTTTTTGGACAAAATAAAATTGCCCTCCCAACATTTCTTGCCACAATAGTGAACCTTCCAAACAATGCAGGGGTTCAGAATAAATTGGAGAATTTTTGGCACAATAGCGAACCTAGCCACTAATCAGGATACAACATTACTCCCACCGAGGTGTCAATCTTCGAAACAGCGGATTGCCTCCAACGGTCTTTTTCCGCAAACATATCCCTCAAATTTGGATGAAGTAGATCATTTCCCCGAAATTCCAATGGATTTATCATCATTTTCCTGGTAACATCTGGTAACATGGAATGCATCAAACTTGCCACAAGCTGCGGCAAGTTCCCCCCAACTGCCAGGTGCAAGCCACCAAAACATTCTGAGCGTCCGGACGAAAAGTGTCTGCCCGGAGCTGCTGCGAAGTGCAGAAACTCCACTCCCAGGGCGCTCTTGCCGATGCCCTGATCAGCTGTGCCATCAAAATCACCAAATCTCGCATCAAACATGGAGGAAAACATGGTGATAATACTATACACCCATACGCCCAAGTCCTTGCAATGTTTGCGTTTGACAGCTATTCCCAATCAAAACGCTCGCCACGACCCCTGTCCCGGCACAGACCTTGCAAAACCCCTTTCCCCATTGGAAACGCTAGCTTTAACAAGCCTTGACCAAACTATCATGGTTCTATTATGTTCTATTCTTTTTTGATCGAATCCCATCGGAACGCCGGTTTCCAACGGGCCTTTTTTCGTGGGCACTGTTGACGCCCACAAACAAAAACGCGAAGCAGGCCCTTTTCCTAGTTTGTATACTGCAGGATGGGTTCTGATAAAGGAAAAAACGAGGTCCAAAACGAGGTCCAAAACGAGGTCAAAACGAGGTACGGAAAAAGCCCCGCATCTACACACATGGACTTTGGCCCGCAAGCCGCAAACCTGCCCTTCCTTGGATCACTGGTAGCGAAACAATGACAATTTGCAGAATCCCAGCACACCGCCGTGGCAGTGTAGAGATGATAATCCCAGCGTTGTGTAGAAGTACCCGGAAACAGCAACAGCAGCAGCCGTCGAACCAGCAGCCGCAGCAACAGCAAGACGCCAGTAGCTGCAGAACCCAACAGCAACCATCCCAAACACAATGAGAACGCAACTAGCAAGATTAAAGCACTATGCTAATAGTAAAACAACGCCCTACCCCAAACACAACCTAAACGCCGCTTCGCCACTTTAGGTCTACATGAGATAGTAAGACAGCAACCTACCCTAAACACAAGCTAAACGCCGCATCGCCACGACTTCCACAAAAGCCTTCCCCCAAGCTAATTTCAAGATTTTTGGGATTTCGCCACGACTTGGGCAGTTGGGAGTAGCCATCACAAACTTCGATGATGATGATAATAATCATTATTATTGCTGTTGCTATTACAATAAACACAATGCATGAATAAACAACTTCAGGCCCAGCGGTAAGGGACGAAAGCTAGCTTGGCCGGGACCTTGGCATGAAAACACAATGATGCTGATGCTGAGGATGTGGATGCTGTCGGTTTTGCTGCCAGTGGCGACATGCCGACGGTGATTGGGGGGAGGGGTAAATTTCATGCGATTGGAGATTCCAGCCCCCCCAATACCTTGCTAAGGCAAAAGGGACTTCAGCCAGCAGAAACTAGCTTTCGTGACAACCTTGATGATACAACTGATACACACATTTCGAAAGCAAACCATGACATTTCCAACCGAATCACCTGCATAAACCCTCGCATGGAGTCCATCTGAGAAGATCACTAAGTGCTTATAGTATATTTATCACCAGTGGGGTACCAAACAGCAAACAATTTCTATCATTGTTTAAAATCAGGTTTGCATGTTTTAAAACAAAACAATCCAATTTCAGGGGTCAATAGTTCATAATAGTTCTGAGATGTCCTGAACAATAGCACTTAATTATAGCCAAGGCAGTGCCAAGCCGTTGCCCAGTGGCGTGTTCTCGCCGTTCTCGCCTCTGGCCCCCACAAAGCACAAGCACGTCGACTCTGGTGACCACTGAAATGATGCATCATCTGGCGAAAGCTGCGAGAGTTGATACCCTCTGGTAATTTAACATAGCTATTGAAAATGGCGATTTATAGTGGATCTACCCATTGAAAATGGTGATTTTCCATAGTTATGTTAGTCTACCAGAGGGTAATCCAAAAAAGGGGATGTTCATGATGTATTAATGGCATCGATGATGCGATGTTGCGTCTCTCAAAACTTTCATTCTAAACCAAAGTTCCAGCGACATCATCTTCAACGAGACTACAATGGGTGGCACCCATGGCTGGGGTCTCACCCAGCACAACTCCAACGGCTCCACCTCACGGATCGATTGCATTCTGCCCAAGAAGTGCTCTGGCCTGCACGATCCCAATGTGGTCAAGTCATGAATGGATACCAATGGACCCGTTTGATCTTTCGTATGAATCCATCCATTTGGGGTATATGCTATAGTTACATGATTTTTCATGTTGTTTTTCTGCACCATTGCATCACCATTTTATTTAACAATAGATTCAATAAGTAACATAGACTCATATCGCGCGATGTATCGATGTGTTTTGGCACATGTTTTGGCGAATATTTGATCCACCCCTATGTGGAGCTTTCCGAAGTCATGGGCTTTCCCAAGGTCCACGTCCGGTTCATGGCACCGTGGCGGCATCTTCACCTCCAGGAACTGGGCGGCATCCTGGGCCCCAAATTCACCATAAATCCTGGGTGGTTTTTCGTCAAAAGATGGGTTACATTAAGTTGTTTTTTGATAGAACAGATATTAATGTATTATATATGTATTATATTGTGTTATTGTATGACAATATGTATTGCATTGCTCTCCTCCCTCATGCCTTGCCTATACTAGTTCATCCTAGTTCGCTACAAGGTTTTCCTGCGTTTTTTTCTGATATCATCAACGGCCATGGACAGTGACGAACTCATCACAAGGCAACTTCCAAAAGATCGTCAGATCGGGTCGCCGGGTCCCACCTCCAACATTCGCAGTTGTCCTTCCGCGCTTTCACCCTCTCCGCAGAGTTGCTGCAGAGTGGCCTGGAGTACCAGGCTTTGAAACACCGGCTAGAGACAGCCATGAGTTGTCCATATCAAAGTAGATAGAATTAGACATTTGACAACTTTGACAACAAATGCATACAAAATCATACAAGTACACACAAATCAAACAATTTTTGAGTAGTTATGAGTTATTATGGTTCAGAATTGATCCAAATAGGCTTGATCTAGACCTGCCCGACTTCTGGACTGACTCTTTGCAGAGCCTTGTCTGCGGCATGCTGCCCAAAGAGGATGAAGTGTTCAGACTGGGCCGCTGCAGCTCGGCGTGAAGTGAACTGATTGAGGGGCTATTTTTTCGACTGAAAAAAAGGAAGTGCCTGGTCGCCAATCTCCGACTCGGGGTGGTTGTGCAAACATGTCCTGACACTTCGGGGTCAAGCACATGTATCGGTATATCATACATATATATATATAATATATATATATATAGAATTATATTGACATATTCCCCTTGAAAAATGTATAACGGAGAAAACATGAGAAAACTATTTCAAACTTTGACAACTATTCCTTGCTGTGCGGCAAGCAGCAAAGGTATACCTTTGAAGGATCTCCACAATGGACCTCCACAATGTTTCGAGTTGACATTTTCCGTCAAAGTATCAATGCTGATTGTGAGCAACCCATGCTTTGTCCATCTACCTTTACCTGAAACCACCATGGTGGACATTGAACCCCTGCCCGGAACATGGTTTCCTTGTAGAACATACCGTTTCCATTGTTCCACGGTTGCTTTAGGTGGAGTAGTGGAAGGGGAGAGAAAGGTCATACGGTCATACTCTCTGCTGGTCCTTGCCGCTTGCCAGGAGGCGAGCAGCGACTCGCCAACACCCAAAGATAAGTAAAATTGCTGAGAGAACCTGCGAAGCGGATCTGACTCATCCCGCAAAGATTGCGATCTCTGCAGGTGTAGAGTCCTGCTTTCAAAACCTTGACAGCTCCATACAGCTCCCCAAACAAGGCTGAAAACAGATGGTGCAACCTGGATTATCCTGGATTCAACACCCAATCCGATGGGATTACCATGGATTACCATGCCTCCGTGCTGCGATGTCATGTACCCGTGTACGTAGAGATACGACATGTGGGCATCCGCACTCCACAAAGACCTGGCCGTGGTGAAACCACAACGGGATGAACGACTCTTATTTGATCACAGAATATCACAGATTTTCACCCGCCTGAGCGAGTTCCTGTGACCAACATGTGCTCAAAAACAACCTTACTGCAAGACCAAGCAAACACCCAAACTGGAGATAACTGGAGGACACTTGTGATACGAGGATGCAATAGTTATGCAAACGTTCTGCCATGTTTTACAGTTCTTGCCCTCAAAAATCCACAAGCACTGCTCCTTGGGTTTGACATTTGCTCCAAGGAGCAAAGACGTGTTCTGTAGATGGCGATCTCGCATTCCAAGGATTTCCTGCTGCAAAAGCTTCTCATAAAACCGCTCTCATCGCTATAGTCCTAAAATCTGTCTCCATGCGAGACTTTTCAAATCTTTTCAAGCTAACAACTCGAAAGAACATCATTTGGTGTCTGAGGGATGGCATTGTCATTTCCAGCACAGACATTGTCATTGTCCTCCAGGTTCTTCTTCCACAAGACGTGAGAGAAACCCTTTGCATCTTCCAGCACAAGGCCAACGTCGCCCTGCATGCAACGGCTACAGTGGTCGCCTTCATGAAGCTTTGGCTGTTCACAATGTTCGCACACTATGGAATCGCGAAAAATGAATGCTCAGTGGATCCTGAAGACCTAAGTATATGTGAATGCCATCGGCATTTCTCCAAAATGCTTCATCCGCAAAATCCAATTAGATCCAATTATGTGTATCATCATTTTCCCATGGGTGGGGATGGATTTTCCATAATTGTCCCAGTAAAATGTGCTAAATGTCCCATTTTGGACCCATCCCCATCCCACTCGCCTTCTCGGAACGATACGCATGGGCCGAGAGGTGCAAAGCCAAGCCCCTCTGTGACCGTGCCAAGGTCAGTAGCTTCGTCAGAGATTCCACCGTGGCAACGCCCACATTCAACTGGACATGAGATCCAGATTCCTGATGCAGAAAGATTCACCAAATCCCATGGTTAGTTGGTTGATGTTGGTTGGCTGGTTGGGTGGTGGGTTAGTTGGTTGATGTTGGTTGATGTTAGTTGGTTAGTTGGTTAGTTGGTTATAAGTTGAATCTCATGATTCTGAAAAAAACAAAGACACGTGAGGAAAAACGGACCGAAACTGCCAGCACTCAAGCTGTATAGCACTGGAATTCAGACAGTGCATCTTGTTTTTCGACAAGCTTCCGCGAAGGCGTCATGGATGGTTTCCACCTCAGACCTCACATCGATGGGTGGCTGGTCCAATGGCGAAGCGTACAGGTAGTAGACTTGTCGAAGCGGTTCTCTTCGGATCGGCGATGTAAAGAAGTAGTCATGATAGACTGGTACCACTGGTGGGCTGGAGCAGGAGGAACTGGCTCGGCATTCAGTCACCGTTGGGGTCGAGTCATGGCTCATGCCCTCCAAGTAGAACTGTGGCACCTCAATGTCAAAGGCAGCTGGCATTTTCCCATGGTTTGAACTTAGATGCCATTGTGATGTCAATCTTTCCAGCAACGCTGGTTCTTACAAGACTGAAACTGCCTCCAAGCATGCCTCCCTGCAAGGTTTGCTTCATGACTTCTTCCATTCGATCCTGTCCGATCCCATCCCACAGTATGATTTTCGATGAAAATGGTTGTCTTTACTATACTACACATTATGACAATATATGACAATTATATACAATTATGACATTGCCATGACAATGACATACCACATAACCACAGCCGATTCATCTGCCGCGGCACATCTTTGGGCAAAGCAGCCAGCCCCTCGCTGCCCTCCGAGCCGTAGGAGTTGCCTGACCGTCCAGATCGACCCGACGAAGGCCGCACGCCACAGCAGCCGGTTCGATGTCGTTGGATGGCTGGACTGGGACTTCCATCATGCTGGGAGTTCCAAGGCCTTGGAATGGCTCCGAAATCCACAGTTTTGGATGGTTTGGAAATTTTTGGAAAGGGATGTAAAGGGAATAGCGATGGTTGACGATGCTTGAGGCTTCTTACTCTTTGAGACTTCATGAGACTTCCATGAATCATGAAACCTGAAACCATCTGAAACCTAAAATCTGTTTCCTGGATGAGACTTGCTGCTACAAGTATGTTGAACATGGTCTTCTATTTCTCCTGCTTCTGAGCACTTTTCATGCACTTTTGTTTATAGAGCATGCCATGCTATGCAAAGATGAGGGCGGTTTAAAAACAGTAGCTGTAGTTGCAGCGCGTGCACGAAACTTGGGGTCCACACTCGCGATATCCCCGAGGGCTGCCCATTCCCGGCCGGGTAACATATGGCCTGGGAGGTTTGGGCGCCTGGCGCAGATAGCCGACTGCGTCACATTGATAAGTTGAACTCACCACGAAAGCGCCTCATCTGCTGGGCGCGGCCCTGACCCCTCGGAACACCACGTTTGCGAAAAGAACAAAGTCACTAAGTCACAGTGTTGGGTTGATGGGTGCAAAAACACAGCTCAGCAAATGCCAAAGGGTCTTTCGTTTTTTTTGTCCATCTTTGCGTCGCTCTGAAGTTGAAATCTTCAAAATAATTAAATACTATCAATCAAGCAATGGCAGGCGCTCGAGCGCTAGCGGGACACACCCTTCAGCGCACTAAATCGGGTTTGCACTGGTGGGCTCGAATGGTATTCGACGGTGGCCTTGGCCCTGACAGTAGTTGCACCGTGTTTTGTGCAGGCTGTGGTCTTGCCTTCTTGGCTGGTCTGGCCGGTCTGGGCATCGCTTTCTTCTGAGGCTTCGGCTTGGGACATGGCTGCAAACAAAGCTCTTCAGGTTCTTCAGGTTCTGGTGCTGGCCGCTTTGGTCGCTTTGGCATGGCTTTCACTGCTGTCTTCCGTGCAGTTGGGCACCTTCGCACTTCCACCTGCTGGCCAGCTGTGGTGGTGCTGGCTGCCTGCAGTGTTTTGACAGTCAAGGCTTCGCGTTCAGCTCGGTCTGTGCCAGGAAATTCTGGAAACTTGTGGACAATCATCCTGAAGACAACTATTCTCCCACAATGCTGGTATGCGTACAGTCGTCGATTCCCCATGATGACGTAGAAAACTCCTTGATGCACGACGGCAACCAATGGAGGTATGTCCATTGCGTCTAATACTCCCAGCCTCAGTTCGGACATCAAGTCATCGATGGTCTTGCTGGGATGTCCATGGAGAAATCTCTCACTGATGGTTTGGTGTGAGTGCCGGACGTCATCATCGTCCGAAGAGAAGGTTTCCACCAGATTCTTGAATCTATCAAGTGCCCTGGCGTTCACTGCAGGGTCCAATTTTCCAAACCTGTGGGCTTGTGACTTCTCCCACTCCAGTAGCATGCCATCCCTCAATGTGCCCGGTCGCATCTCTGCAGTCGAAGTCGCCCTCTGTCGCTGGGCGAGCCAACGTGTGAAACTTTGTTGTAGGCCTTCAGAAATGGTCCAGTGATGAACTTTTCCAGGTGGGTCAGGTGGGTTGAAGTCATCCGGCTGCCAGCCTGTGGGTCTTAGCTCAATTTGGAACTGACGCGCAAGGTCCACTCCCAATGCATCAGAAACGGCTCCTTGGCCCAAGGCCATTTGGAAGGCCAAACTCACATCTTCTTCACTTCGCAATGGTCGCATGGACTGGTGGGTTTGGGTCAGTGAATGGAATGTATAGACTTGGCCCCCTTGCTGCACAACCTCGAAAAAAAGTAGAGCTCCTCCTGTGGAAAGGTGCGACATCTTCTCATCCATCACCAGCCTGAAGCTTTTGATACCATTTCCAACAATTCTTGCGCGCTCTGAATGCGCTGCGATGATGCAGGGCCAGGGTCGAAAAGACTTGGTGAGGTCAAAGAAGAAACGTCCCTTGTCAGGTCTGCGATCCCTCCCTGACTTCCTTCGAATCTCCTCTTCAAATGAAGCCCGCGCCCGCGACAGAATTTCCATGAAAGTTGCCTCGGGCACAGGCTCAAGGTGTTTGACGTCTTTCATCTGAAGCAGTTCATCAGGCCGGTCAGGCATCCATGGCACTCTGATGCCTTGCCACCGCTGCAATAGTGAAGCTTCCGGCAGGTTGACGCCCTCTGGCACGGTTGACTGCTCGACCTTGATGTTGTTGGTGGTGCCAGGCCGCTTGACAGGCAACACACATGTTGGAACAGGGGGCCAGAAATTCTTCACCGGGAGCCTTCTAGACATGGCCACTTCGTGGGCAAAGCTTCCCCCATGGCCTGCGAACATAGGATACGCCCGTGGTGCATCGTCGCAGGAAAGCAGTGCACATAAGGTGAGGCCAAGGAGTGCCGCTTTCTCCTGCAGAACTCTTTTCGGCCCCAAGCCTAACGCATGCACTGTCTCATGGCCTGGCTGATGTTGCATGTACATTGCGTACTGAGACCAACTCACCAAGGACGGATGCAAATCTTCCAAAAACTGCTGGAGAGGCATGTCCCCAAATGGCCATTCTTCCCACAAGTTCTGGCAGGTTGGAAGTTTCAGCACATGCTGCGCAAATTTCGCTATCTGAGAGCTGTTTTCTGTTGGCCTTTCCAGGACCACTACCAGGATGTTGGGAATCCTCCCAGAGACAAAAGCCCGATAGATCTTTGGACCTTCGTCCATAGCTCCCGGATTTCTCCCATTTGCCAATCAGCCAATGGCCGCGGACACAGTTTTCACTCATTGATTCATATTACAATGCCATACAATGCCAAAGCCTGCAAATTCTCAAGGGGAAAAACGGACGAACAGTTGGAAAGACTCACCACTTGCTGACCACTGCAACTTTAAACCATGGCAAATCACTGAAGTTGAACGCTTCAGAATGTGCCACGTTTCCAAGATTGAGCTTAGCACCTTTGCAATGGACACGATAGGAGTACCTCGTGCCTGCCAAATCTTAGGACATCTTAGGACATTGACATGAGGCATTGAGAGGTTCCACACCACTGCTCAGCAGGAAGTCCCGCCTTTTGTTTCCACACTGCCTCTGATACTTTCGCCTCAGGGGCCAACAGTGAGTCTTCTGTGCTCTGTCGAAATCGAGCAAAGATATAAGATGATGAGAGCAAGTGACATGTCAAGTCATTTAGAAATGATGGGATTCGATAGCTCATCAAAGGCAATCAATGCTTTGATATGACTCAATGGAACCTGAGCCATTGGAGCTGCGTTGAGGTGTTGAGCTTAGCACCTTGAGCCCCTCGAACAGCTGTGCAGGTCGCTTAAATCGGCCCCGAGACCTGAGTCGAATCAATTCGGAAAGCCAACCTATGAGACCTACAGGATGCTATGAAAAAAACACAGAGGATCTCACAGGTTCATGCAAACTGCACAAAGGATGTATATAGGATGTATATAATTAATTATAAAGGATGTATATACAAGTGATTTAAGTGAGAAAACCCAGTGTTCACTTCTCCCAAAGCAACGTGAAGTAACATGAAACAACTGTTGATATCTGGTTGACACCATGTCACCTAATAGACCTAACCCTTTTCACGAAGTTTCATGGAGACTCGGAGTCTCCTGGCTCTACATGTGAGCGAATGGCTATAGCTCCTGTCGTCCCTGTGCTGCTGACTTGCTCTCGGTGGCCTCACCGGGCCTCAAAGTCGAAACTTCTGCGAATTTCGAGAAACCGAAATTGTTTGACCTGTTGGTTTTTCATAACTTGTCATATCCACATTTTTTGATTTCTTTAGGTCCCATCATGTCCCGTCAATTTCGCCAAAGCGAGTCAACGCCAGTCAACGCCTGCTGAGTGATGCGTCTGAGCCAACTACGAAGGCATTGTTGCACTTCGCGCGCGGCTGACACATCACTGCCAAGCTACTCCACCTCCTCTGAGAATCTTGGCAGCGGAGACATGAAAAGACTGTCGCCATGGTGGGAATCGTCATGGCATGCGCAAGGGTGGTGACTCGTGCCCAACCAAGATATGCTTTGAGATCAGGAAAGAAGCTAGAGCTATGCCCGTTGCAGGCCACGCCATTTTTTGCTCTGTCAGTTCATGTTTGCAAAGGAAATTCAGGCACTGCAAAACTGTAAAGGTCAATCTTTGGAAACTATGCTTCCATTGCACGCCATGAGACTAGGGTCCAGTGCAGTTTTAGTATGGAAAAGGGAAACCAAACAGGACTTACATTCTGCAGCCATTCATTGGCATGCTCCCATCATTTCAATGGTGGGTGGAATGATTCAAGTGATATGATACGTTGCATCACGTTTCTGTCCGCAAGCAAGCCTCTTTTCAAGGTGCACAACTGTACCAAGCAGCAGATGGGATCAGGGAGAAAAACCCACCATTCCTATCCATTCCTCACCTTTGTGAGTTCAGCCAATGTGACTTAATGTGCATCTGCGTCTTACACAGGACATTCCATTAGCTGCAACAGCTGCAACAGTCCAAGAATGGACAGCTGGTCATACCATTTCTCACGGCTGGCCTCTCTGCAGCCACATAGTGGCCTGATCAATGCAGAACATGCAGAACCTTTCGTTTCATGGGTTCTTTCGCGCTCGGTACATCAATGTCAATGCATCTCACACGATCTGGGTTGTGCTGCTGGAAATTCTACATCCTCGGGTGAAAACTCAAATCAACAGCAAAAATGGAATCTAAGCATCACAAAATGGAATCAACAAGTCTCACGGTGCCTTTCTCAGAAGAAAGATTTGATTCCCAAAGACATCAAAACGTATCAAAAACAAACAAATGATTGCACACGTCAACAATTCTTTTTTTATTTTGGAGAACGCACAATTATGATCAATTATGTATATAGGCTAGGTCATTGATTGGTCATCGTCTATCAAATCCCATGAAACCCTGGAACGATTAAACGAACATTCGTCCAAGGCCTCCAAATCTTGTCCCGACTTGGATTCGAGTCCGAATGTCACTTGCGTGCACTTGGAACCACGATATTTTCAGAACGCTGTTCTTTCCAACACTGAATAATTTGATCTTTCCAAACTCAGAAGTCAAAGTCCACCAGTTAACTCATAGAATTTTCAGTTTGCCACCCGAAAACCACAGCAGCACCTTCTTTGTAGCTGACGACCAGGGCAAGTCACTCCACTCTTGGAGTTCCAGCAGTGAGGTGATGCCCTGGTCATCAGCTACAAACTTTGCTCGCGCACAGATCAATTGCCCGGGGCCCAGGCCTCAGGTCCAGGGTCAGCACAGGACTTGTGACATCAACGGTTCGAACCCAGTCGAACCCTATTTCCAGGTTCGATTCAACTGAACTCTCTCAACATCTAAAGTGATTTTACATGATCTAAACCGTGAACTTTGCACTGGGTTTCACCATGCTCTACTGCTCTACCTTATGTTTCGCGGGAAGACATCCTATCAGACCAACCTGTGTTCTGCACCGGAGTTTTCATGGCAACACTATTGACAGAGCAAAATCACCAACATCGCAAAGGACACCAAAACACAATCACCAAACGTTCTGCATCTTGTCATCATTTCCCTACCCTCAAAACATCTCAAAACATCTCAAAACATCTCAAATCTCAAAACCATCCACAAAGGGTTCCCTTGGGCTCCAGTTGCATGAGCTGAAGCAGAAACATGTCCTTTCGACATTTTCTCCAAGGAACAAAACCCTGCTCTGGCGATCTCGTACGTCGTAAGGATTTCCTGCATAAACTTCCGCAGGACCCGAGGTAATCACAATTCCAATCTTCCCAATTCCCAGATATTCCAAGTCTTCAACGATCTTCAACGCAATACTTTTCCAGGAGGTGAGATGAACAAAATCAGAATCTAGCAAATTGGCCCAGGTCGAAAAGAATTGAATTTGATGTCAAGGCTTCAGTGGTGAGAAAATGACATTCCCATGAGCAACACCCAAAATCAATGGACCTTTTGAAATCAAAGGGAACCAATTGCTATGCTGAGCTATGCTTGGTTGAGGTAGCTACTCTTCATGGGATGATAAAGATTGCAACTCCAGGTTTGAGACTTGTTCCCTTGTTTTCTTCTCCCCCTCCTGCTTCGGAGTCATACAATGCACTTCAAAGGATTTTACAACATAAAGATCATAAAGGGTTGTTTATTCAAAACAATAGCTGCAGCGCGCCCCAACACTGGGGTTCCCACTGGCGATATCTTGGAGGGCTGACCGTTCCCGGCCGGCTACCAGGCTACCGTGCTAGACCTTGAAAACAAGGTTCAACTGCTTGTGGAAATTGTGGACAGCTTTAAACTAAACAGCGTGACACCCAAAAAACACGTCCATCAACACTTGCACTCTCATGGAGTTAATTGGTGGGTAACACAAAAGGCTCCCGGTGTGCAGTCGGCATGCAAAGTTGGTTTGAGCATGTTTGAGCAAAACCATTGCTCAGCAACATGCAGCAACTGCAATTGATTTTTTCCTCCAGGTGTCAAAACCATATGGCACAAATTTGCGCTTTGGAAGGTGGAGCAGCGCTGACGGGACACACCCTTCAGCGCACTTAAACAGTTTTGGCGCTAGTCGGTTTTGACGACGGCCTCGGCCGTGATGGTGTTTGTGTCGGTTTGTGTGTCTGCGGCATTGGTCTCGGCATTGCCTTTTGAGCAGGTTGGGGTCTTGCCTTCTTGGCGGGTCTGGGCATCGCCTTCTTCTCAGGCTTGGGCTTGGGGCACGGCTGCAAACAAAGGTCCTGCTCCTCAGAGTCTGGCACCGGACGTTTGGGTCTGGCTTTAACTGCTATCTTGCGTGTGGCTTGAGACCTTCGCACTTCCACCTGCTGGCCAGCCGTGGTTGTGCTGGCTGCCTGCAGTGTCTTGACAGTCAAAGCTTCACGTTCAGCAGGGTCTGTGCCATGAAACTCTGGAAACTTATGGACGATCATGTTGAAAAGGACAAATTCTCCGCAGTTCTGGTAGGCATACAGCCTGCGATTGCCCATGATGACATAGAAAACTTCTTGATGCCTGACAGCAACTAGGGGAGGTATCTCCAACGCATCTGTGGTGCCCAACCTCAATTCGGACATCAAGTCCTCGATGGTCTTGTTGCGATGTCCATGGAGAAATCTGTCGCTGATTGATTCGTGCGAGCAGCGGACGTTATCATCGTCCGAAGAGAAGGTTTCCACCAAACTTCTGAATCTATGCAGTGCTGCCGGGGTCACTGCAGGGTCCAACTTTCCAAACCTGTGGGCTTGCGACTTCTCCCACTCTGATAGCATGCAATCCCTCAGTGACCTCTCTGCTGGGCTTGTGGCCGCCGTTGGTTGTCTTTGGACGAGCCAACTTGTGAAGTCTTGCTGAAGACTTGTGGATATGGCCCATGCTTGATGAACTTGTCGTTGAAGGAAGTCATCTGGCTTCCAACCTGTGCGCCTTTGTTCAGCCTGGAACTGATGCACAAGGTCCCCCAAAGCGTCAGATCTTGTTCCTTTGCCGAAAGCCATTTGGAAGGCCAAATTGACATCGTCTTTGGTTCGATCCCGCCGCATTGTCTCATGGGTTCTGGCTAGTGAATGGAACTCATGGATCTGACCCTTGTGTTGCTTAACCTCGAAGAAAAGCAATGAACCTTTGGCCGAAGGGTCTGGAACTGACTCATCCATCACCAGCCTGAAGCTTTTGATACCATTTCCAACAATTCTTGCGCGCTCTGAATGTGCTGCGATGATGCAGGGCCAGGGGCGAAAAGACTTGGTGAGGTCAAAGAAGAAACGTCCCTTGTCAGGTCTGCGATCCCTCCCTGACTTCCTTCGAATCTCCTCTTCAAATGAAGCCCGTGCCCGCGACAGAATTTCCATGAAAGTTGCCTCGGGCACACGCTCAAGGTGTTTGACGTCTTTCATCTGAAGCAGTTCATCAGGCCGGTCAGGCATCCATGGCACTCTGATGCCTTGCCACCGCTTCAGCAGTGAAGCTTCCGGCAGTTTGACGCCCTCTGGCACGGTTGACTGCTTGGCGCTGACCGTGTCGAAGGCGGTGAAAGGCCTCTTGGAAGGCAACGCGCCGCTGGAGGCAGCCTGGGGCCGAATTGTCTGCACTTGAATCTTTCTACTCATTGCCACTTCCTGGGCGAAGCTGGCTCCTTCCCCTGCAAAGTCGGGATATGCCTGTTGGGCATCTTCACAGGAAAGCAGTGCACACAAGGTGAGGCCAAGCAGTGCGGCTCGCTTCTGGAGAACTTTGTCTGGACCTAAGCCCAAAGCATGCACTGTGCCATTGTCTGTGGTTTGGTGCTGAATGTATAATGCACACTCAGACCAACTTGCCAACGATGGGTGCAAATCTTCGAGGAATCGCTGCAAAGGGATGATGTCCTGGAATGGCCACTCGCTTCCAACGTCCCTGCAGGACGGGAGGTTTAGCACATGCTGCGCAAAAAGAGCGATGTGAGAGGTGTTCTTGTTTGGTTTTTCCAGGGCCACAACCAGGATACCACGAATGCTTCCAGGGACGAACGCCCGGTAGATCTTTGGATGTTCGTCCATGGCTCCTCCACCTCTTTTGCCAATCAGCCAATGGCCGCGGACACAGTTTTCACTCATTGATTCATATTACAATGCCATACAATGCCAAAGCCTACAGGTTCTCAAGGGGAAAAACGGACGAACAGTTGGAAAGAATCACCACTTGCTGACCACTGCAACTTTAAACCATGGCAAATCACTGAAATTGACAGAACGCTTCAGAATGTGCCACGTTTCCAAGATTGAGCTTAGCGCCTTTGCAATGGACACGATAGGAGTACCTCGTGCCTGCCAAATCTTAGGACATCTCAGGACATTGACATGAGGCATTGAGAGGTTTCACACCACTGCTCAGCAGGAAGTCCCGCCTTTTGTTTCCACACTGCCTCTGATACTTTCGCCTCAGGGGCCAACAGTGAGTCTTCTGTGCTCTGTCGAAATCAAGCACAGATACAGGGTGACATATAAGAGCAAGTGATATGTCTGATATGTAATGTCAGTGGTCAGAAACGACATCAAACTCCTCTAACTATCCTGATGTATCGCGACTCTACAAGTTGTCAAAGGCAATCAATATATAATTCATTATGTTTCAATAGAACACGGGAGCTGCATTGAGGTCTTGAGCTTGGCACCTTGAGCCCCTCAAACAGCTGTGCTCGCTGAAATCGGCCCCAAGACCTGCGGCAACGTGAAACAACTGTTGATATCTGGTTGATATCTGGTTGACACCATGTCACCTAACCCTTTTATCCCTTTTCACGAAGTTTCATGGAGACTCGGCGAATGGCTATAGCATGCTATAGCTCCTGCTGTTGTCCCTGGGCTGCTGACGTGCTCTCACCGGGCCTCAAACTCGAAATGTCTGCGAATTTCGAGAAACCGAAATTGTTTGACCTCTTTGTTTTTCATAGCTTTCCCACATTCTTTGGGTCCCGTCGTGTCCCGTCAATTCTTGTAGCCCACATGTGCACGGCTCCCGCCAAAGCCAGTCAACGCCAGTCAACGCCAGTTGCTGAGTGATGCCAAGTCTGAGCCAATTACGAAGGCATTGTTGCACTTCGCGCGCGGCTGACACATCACTGCCAAGCTACTCCACCTCTTCTGAGAATCTTGGCAGCGGAGACACCAATATTGAGCAGATAAGACATGAAAAGACTGTCGCCATACTGGTGGCGATCGTCATGGCAATGGTGGTCAGTGGTTGTGCCCAACCAGGATATGCTTTGACTAAGATCGGCAAACGAGCTTGCAGTGATCCAATACACAAGTTTAATTAATCAAATACAGCTATGCCTGTTGGAACCCATGCCGTTGGTGTTGTCAGCTCATCTTTGGAGGGCTCCAGTGACGTCAATGGTGCGGTTGAATATGTTGCATCGCATAGCATTTCCAAGGCACGTCTCTTTTCATGCAGCACAACTGTACCAAGCTTCGGTTTGACGCTCAAATTAATTGGACCTCGAACATGAATTCATTATCCTGCAATGGTCCACTACTTTGCAAGCTCAATTTTTGCATCGCCAACGGGTGGGTCAGGCAGAAAGATCCAGAAACCAAGCCTCAACCACCTTCATGAGTTTATCTAATGTACAAGTGGCTCTTGCACATTTGGACATGCACAAGCTGCAACAGTCCAACAAGCACTTGAGGAACACCCGCCCTTTCTTCAAATGATTTAATGGGACAAACATGGCAGCCATCATTGGCTTTCAAGGAGCAACAACTTGTCTTGCGGAATCGGATGCTACCCTCCAAGGAGGATGGCGTCATCCTGGTTTTGCACCAGGGGCAACGCAATTCCGCTTTTTTTCGGCAGGATTTCATCAAGCATTTGGGAGATTCTGAGCGACAAATCCTGGTGTTGCTGAACGATCCTTGGGTGGCAGGACGTAGAATGAAGATGTTGGGATGATTTGGTTAATAGATGGTTATTCCCTCAAACATGGTAATAACAGGTTTTGACCCATCCCCATTTGAGTGTGCTCAAGGTATTTTCGAAGACTGTGATGGTTTGATTCCCCCATGAAGTACTGAGGCCCTGTCAGAGGCGTGACTTTGAGCAACACCTGGCGAATTAGACCTCGACTGCAAAGGCCATGGAGGTAAACATGGTAAAATAATGTAAAATATCATGATCATCAAATCATCACATATCATCACCTTTGCAAGTGCAGGTAGCATCAGCAATCGCTGCATCAACTGAATCAATTGACTGCTTTGGGAAGCAGCAAAAGCATGCAAAAGCTGGGTTCCCTACCATAGATGGCCATAGGGTGTCATATATAAATTGAGCATTTGCCATAGAACAAGGTCCTGGAGTGTGGAAGATCATGGGGAGCTTGTTTTCTAAGGATTCAACGATTCAACAGGCAACTTAGAACCACTTCAAAAACACGACAACTTGATGGCTTCACCTGAATCCAAGCCGAATAGTGTCAAAATGTGCCAAATTGAGAACATGATGAACATGTCAAAATGACACAGAAGATGACACATCATAGACATCCAGCAGCATGTCCTGTGCCTTTAAGCATCCTAGGTGGACCTCCAAGAGGAGCCGGAGTCACTTGGAGCAACCAAGGCTGGAACCTTCCTGGGTTTCTTTAGGCTGAGTTGGCCAATCTGGTCGAAACTTCCATGAAGGTGAGAAGGGCTTCGGCATTGGATGTAGAAACTCGTTAGCATCATTTAGCATCTATGTTCATACACTGTACACAAATACTAAATTATGTGTGATTTTAGATGACGCACTCATGTTTAAAGAACACATTCAATCAGGATTTCAACTCCCTTATCTTCAAGCCCTGCATTCTGACATCTGTGAAGTTTTATCAATTATGAAAAAAGACCAAAGGTTGAGCTCCGCACTTTCGTGTTAGCCGATCCGTGGGGAAAGAAATTCTGTAGCAGGAATTGTGCCTAGCACCGTACGCCACTTTGGGTGTAACGGTTTCGAAAGGAATCCAATCACTTTTGCAGAATCCAGCCATATCTTGCTGGTTTATACCACCCACTTATTGTAGTTGACTGGTGTGGTAAAATCAATCTACTGCATTAGTCTATTGCTTTATAAAATGTTATAAATAAATATAATTAAGATGTTATAAGTATACTAATATTATAATATTTACATGTATCATTTGTCCAATGGACTGTCTTTCCATGAATGTTCTTCCACTCAGGCCTTGCTTAGAACTGCGTTGTCCGGTGACCGTGCCAGCCTGACCAGCCGCAATGGCCACAGCTGTTGGGTCCCGTTGGCTTTTCACTGGCCAGACTGGGCACCCAGGCACTTGGAGCTTCGCAACTAGGCCGCTGGCCTTCCAAGGCTTGAAACAGAGGGTA
Organism: Cladocopium goreaui; assembly: GCA_947184155.2. NCBI lineage: Eukaryota > Dinophyceae > Suessiales > Symbiodiniaceae > Cladocopium > Cladocopium goreaui. The sequence continues at coordinate 380,776 of CAMXCT020001347.1, forward strand.
TCCAATAGGACATGTAACAAAACAATACAAAACATATACGACATGGGGATCTGTAATTAGATAATCATGGATAATCATGGATACATATCTGGTATCAGAACAAAACATATCTCAGCCGTCTCAGCCTCAGGAGTCAGCTGCTGCATCAGCAGCTCCAGTTGTTCCATTGCAGCTTGCTGAAGCGATGCTTCCTGAGAGGAGCTGTTCCTTTCAGGTCGACTGCTCCATTGGTCCATACCCCTGAGTCTCCAGCTGCCTCTGAATGGAGGGCGTTTAGGAGAACGCCCAGGACCTTCGGAATTGGAACGAGGCATCAGATGCCAAACTATCAGCCCAGCAGGTGTTGGAGACGAGCTTAGGTTCCACGCTCTATGGATGCCCAAGCGCGTAAACATGTCAGGGCCATGCCTTGTGAGTCTAGGCGCAATTGAAGCGCTCAAATTGGTACAGTATCTATTCTACTAGTTACTAGGCAAATCGTGGCAAACCGTGGATTTATTGAGTCCGTTCGCACAGCTTCTTGCTCAGTACCCTTGCGCTTTTCCAGATTTTGCCTCAGGCACCCACTTCAAAAGGTTCAGAATGGCCCAGGAACACTCCTGAGCAACCTGGCACAAGATGATACAGACTAGAGTGACTAGAGCTTGTGTCAAAAACAAGGCGTCCTGAAGTAAGTTCAGGGAGAAAATGGACGTCATACCGTGACCAGAAATCAGCAGGAATCACTGCAAAACTTGCTGCTGGAGTGGTGTGTGCTCTCACCTGAAGTCTTATCCCTGTGTCCACCTCCTTCGTCTGTTGATCACAGAGGGCTTCAGCCAAACCAGGCTGCTCTGCAAGCCTTTGAGCCTGGCACAACCACGACTTTATGTGAGGCCTTTCAAAAATGCAGTAGCCTTATATGTACGCGTAATCTTGAATTTCGCAAAATAACAGGTTTCACAATGTTTCACAATGTTTCACGTGGGTTACAGATGGTTACTGTATTATTATCGCAAACCACTCACACACACAGACATCTTCTTAACATTTTCTGGCGAATATGACGCAGCAAATGCCGCGCCTGCGACAAGTTGCCAGCAGCCACATTGGCCAATACCCAGGCAGCATCACGGCGCACCTAGGAGACCATTGGGACCACTGGGATTTTGGACTCAACATGACTCAACTGGCCTTCTGTCGAGGTTAAATCCATATACAGAAACAACCCGGTTGGATCAAACCCTGCCTGCAGTGGTGCATATGCATCTACCAGGTCAGCATGCAATGCCTTTCACAGAACACTTCACATCTCTGCAAACCGGAGGCAAAATCCCTTTGATCCGTGATGTAATAGCTGAATTATGCTGATTTTTTGATGTCATGTGGATGTTGTATATATCTATATCTCAGCACCATTCTTGCCCGGATTGATCCATGGTAATTCGGTTCTTCCTCCCCCTGCCCGACTGAGCTTCAAACGCCCAGAAGTCCAGCTGCCAACAGCGCATCCGTGAAACTGGGCTCTGGTAGTTCCACCAAGATTCCTCACACAAAAACCAGCACTCAGAAATCCATGAGCATATCATTCGCAAATTAAACACCTATATCAAAAGAACCAGGAAAGGAACCGCAAAGAATGGAACAGGGAAAGGAAAGACAAAAAGGAACGACATGTCAAAAACAAAGTGCTGTCCCAGGACGAAGGAGCAAAAGGTGTTCTTTTCCTTCCTTCCATATCTTCCATTCCCTATTTTCCCTTTCCCTTGTTAGATTTTGTTTCCACCTTTTACAGGCTACTTCAATAAGTATGTGTCTTGATGCGGGAAGTCCCCCGCACAATCCCTAGATTGTCTATGCTCATTGTGGGGCTGTAAGTCTAGTTGATCTCCACAAGCTGCATGTGTCACAGCTGCTACGAGCCCTTTGATGATCCACATTTGGAAGAAAACCATGAACGACCCTGACAATTTATTCGGCGTCTAAAAATTGTTTTGACTCCGCTTCCAGCTCAAAATCGTTCCCACGCCTCCAGATGAAGGATTCCCAGGAGTAAAAACATGATTTTCGTCTGCGAAAATAGCCTTTAAACCACATTAATACCAGTACATCAGATCATAACATGTCAAACATATACGGAACTCTATCCTTGTTTTCTTCCTTATCGTTTTGCATAAAAATCAACACAAGGGACATATCATGACATATCAATACTCATTGCCATCACATCCCTTTCACAAAAACTATCATATCATTCATATATAGTATATAATTATTGATCGATATATTATCAACACATCATTCATATCATTCATATATGGCACATAATATATTTGATATATTATTAACACATCATCAATGTATATTATTGTATATTGTAATATGCAATTATGATCAATGATGTAGATGTATCATGAAGTATCAGTCGACAGAAAATAACAACGTGTCAGTCCTGCCAATCGGAGAGCCGCGCTAGGCAAAGGACACCTCCAGTCTCCGGGGCTACGCAGGCAGTGCACCACCTGCTGGACAGGATCTTTCACCATCAAAAAATATCAAAAGAGACCCTGCCTGAGTTTCTGGAATTTATAGGAATTCAATTATTGGACAAACATCGAACAGGATTTTTTTGTTGGACAGTTCTCCCAGGTCTACTGTTTGTTTTTGACTACAGCCAAGTCAAAAACTGTCAGACACGGGCCATCATCCTCCCGACTCAGCCTGCTGTAGCAACGGGTGCGGTTCGGGTGCCTCAGGCAGATGTCTCAAACGCTTTGCAGCCCGCCATCGGAGAGTGATTTGATACTGCCAAACTTGATCAAAGTCGAAAAACCTGAATTTCCTGCAGACTTGCAACATCTTTACAAAGAACAACTTTAAACATATGTTGCAATAAATATTTGCAATATTTTGCAATATGTCAATATGTTGATTCTGTGGAATCCTCAACCATTTTCTCATGCCATTTCTGCCTCGCACAACTCGTCGAAGCCAGCGCTCAGCATGCGCGCAGCACGCAAGCAGCGATCGGTGTCCTGGAAGGCAGGTGCCAGGTTTGGGCATCAGTCAATCACTTTGTATTGACATGTATTGACATCATCCCAAATCATCCTGCATCTATCAAAATTGATGATAAATATGATAATGATATTGATGATCAATATGATAATGATATTGATGATCAATATGATCATGAATGCCTTTTTGAAAAGGTTCAATATAGAAGTTGTTGGAAAGTGCCTGCCTTCCACTTTTACTTTGACGGTCACCACTGCTGCAGCGAATGCTTCATTTTTCCGCATGTTCCGCTTCACTCTTCCAAAGTCTTCTTCTCGACATCTTGTGGTGCAAACCTGACATCGTGCATCATGCCATTTGCCAAAACTTGAAAGCCATCACTGCCATCACCTTGCAAAATCTTGCAAAGCCAAGCAACCTCTCTTGGTAAACTTGCAGCAGAAACATCACCAAGATAACCAGGGAGGCGACGAGAGCCAAGGACACGATCACGAAAAACAGGACATACTGCGTCAGCACCTGCCGGAAACAGCTGTGCTGTTAACAGGACCATCTGATGACGTCTGCTGTTCATTCTGCTGTTCATTGCCAAGTGGCAGAGTGTCCCCAATGTGAATCATTTGCGATCATGCAGTTGGAAAGGATGGTCATCAACAATGCCGTGGTGAGTAGCAAAGCTTCGGTGACATTCCACTTGGCTCTCCTTGTGGTAACGGATCTCATAACGTGCCCAATGTCAGTCACAAAGGCACAGTCTGTGCAGAAAATACTGAGTAATATTGAGTAATGCTGACAAGAGTCTGGTACGGTGCAACGTGCAAGTGCACAGTCCACGCAAAAAGCAGAACGAGGGTATTGCCTGTAATTCAAATACGGCACAAAAGCAGTGAGTTCAGCTTGGGCTGCTTGTCATAATGTCATAGAACCCTGCATCTCCGTGCCTGCCATATGCAATGCTGGAAAAAGGGTCACTGGTAGCAAGGCTGTAAAAAGCCTCAGGACCATCTTCCGCACCAAGCGCTCCAACTCCCAAGATGCATACCTCACGCTGCAGGGAATGAGCTAAGCATCCACACTGAACTGGGGCCATTCTTTCACGAAGCAATGTCATCGCAACACAACTACTGTTCCACATGTTCCACAACTCCCAAAAACGCAGCAACATCTGATGCGGTCTCGAAGTCGACTGGATTCCAGTATTCTTTTCATCTACCACACAGATCCACCCAAAGTGTTGGTCAGGTCACCGTGGTTGATATCCTCTGGTAAGGTATATCACATGGGCCCTTTGCCGCTCCGCCGCTGTGACGCTGCGCCACCAGCCCAGTAGGACGCCCAGAAAGAGCAGCACGAACAGCGCCAGCAGCGCCCAGGGCTGCGGGGGAAGAAAGCGACAAATCTGTTGTCCACCATCTGCCTGGCATGCCAATGGCCATTTCAGGGACCGATTTATGGGAGGTACCTACCACATACAAGGTCTACTGTTTAGGGCTATGTAAGGAAATATGTATGAAGTGGCCATTGATGTCATGATTTGTCATGGTAAATGACTACTAGATCTGGATTCTGGATGGTATTATCATATATATATATAACATAATCAACATATCTATGGATATGATATGATATTATTATATGATTTCAGACACAATAGGGATATCATACATACTGGGAGGGATATATCCATGGCAATCCATGGATAGCTATGGCACATCCCGTCTCTATGCGTCCCCGCGCCTCCGGCTCTATGCGATAGCAAACAAAAAAGCGACCCACGTCGCCCCAAAAACCTGCATGGAATAGACATGTCAAATCAAGCTGAACTGAAACCTCTATTTTCCTGATATGGAGATTTCTCAAAATTGAGGGTACTGTACCCCAAAACCAGCGGTTTCCCGATTGAACATGAACCATTTTGAATGATTTTGGTGTCCCCAAGTTTAAGACCCTCCAAATTGTCGACATGTTGCTGTGAGTCTCAGCCTCATGACGTTCCAACGCATCGTTATATCTGAAATGGCGCAATACTGGGCAACAAAGATCCTGGTCTTTATCCAAGTGGTGCTGAAGTTGAAGACTACTGCAGCCGTGGTACGTGGCAAGAAGCAGTTACTTCCCACCATCAAAGCAGAGGGGACATCCTTTATGACCTTAGTTGGTGGTAAGATTCAAAGCATAAATTAACAGCAGTCCAAGTATGCAAAATTAGCAACTGAAGTGACCATCCATATTATATTTAATGATGTGTAATACAATGTGTATATATATATATATATATTATATGAATAACATCAAATAGCACCTTGCCATATCGGAAATACACCACCTTTGCCATTTCGATGTTTTTTTAGGGCATCTAAGTGGCAGCAAATAGGAGCATCAGAAGCACAGGGGTCACAGAGCTGATCAAATGACTATGCCACACCTGGAGAGCTGGACGCGACGACTTTTCACAACAGCATTGGAAAAGGGAACGACTTAGATGCTATAACCGACTATAACGATTATATGAGTATAATGACGGACTGAAACTTAGAATGCCGCACCCCTTCAGCTCGCGCTGTCCTAAAGAATGCCGCCGCGGGGGCAAAATCTTAAAAAACCCTGGTAAAATGCAATTTTCGGGTACCTGCAATTTGAGCTGGTCTTTTTGTAATGAGTCGTTCGTAGGTAAATTTTGTGAGAATTTACAGCGTAATATGAGATTGAGTGCCACACATAGAATGCCTCCGGCCAAAAAGTCCAGCTCACAGCATGTCAAACATTTGAAGCCCATATTTTCAAAATACTCGGTATACGTGGGGTTTTATGTACTTTGTGCAGCCCACATAGAATGCCGCCAAAAACATATACAAATGTCATCATTCTGTTGCAAAATCTCTTTTTTTTTGTGAAACACATGGTTTGAAGGATTGTATAAATTTACTATTTCATATGAATAATTGTATATAAATCCAATCTCATGGGAGGTTTCCTTTCACTCGCTGCCTGCTATGCCGCCATCCCAGCGACTGACGCCACACCACTTATATACAAAGAATTCAACTTGTTGCACACACTCACACACGCATACAATCACACGCACGTTGTTTTTATGAAACGACAATTCACCACAAGGAAGGAGAGCTTGCTCATTGTTCTCTCGATTTTTCATTTGTATATTACACACGCATAAATATATATATACATATAGAGAGAGGAATTCGAATCTGGCCATGGCAGCTGACGCTGTAGCAAAGTTTCTGGGGGAAGCCTTGCTGCAGGAGGGGCCGCCTCCTGCTAAAAAACTGTGTTTGCCGAAGCCAGATCCACCGTTGCCTCCTCCAGATGGCTCGCCAGGGTCGGAGGAGGAGGGAGGACCAGAGGTTCCTACTAGCACCTCCTTGTCCATAGCAGCCAAGGACACGGTTGCGCTTCTTGGCAAAAAACGGAGTGTTACACACACACACAAATGGTATATATATATACACACACACACACATATATATATATATAAATACACGGAGAGAGAAGACATCGAAAATATTGACATTTATATAAATATAAATATATATATATTTGTACATATGCACATGGATAGGCCCTTCAAATAAGATAAATCAAGTACCTTCGCGCCCGAGACCCGAACTCAGGTTGGAGAAAGAGAAACCACTACCCAAGAGCATCAAAGTCATGGCGAAGCAGCGCCTTTTCCTTAAACAAATGCTATTTTGGGATATGTGTGTGTGTGCGTATATCCAACTTTTGGCAATTGTTTAATTAGATTGTAGCAGGAATTTGATCGATTTTAGTTTTTCTCAAAAAAAATAATGAAGGTTTTCACTATTTTAATATCAGCGGGAAACTTCCCACCCTAATTTTAAATACATCCCACAAAATAGAGAAGACTCCCCTGGGTGTTTATTACTTGGGGGGAAGCATGCCGGTGCCATTCCTGCATCACAATTCCTATGTCCAGTTCAGGTGCGTAGTCAGCGCGGGTGATGCCACCCGGAAATTCACAGTTGCAGATTATGGGGCCATGGACATTGTCAAGTCTGCGGCTCGTTTCTTCGATGAAAAGGCGAAAAAACTGGAGATTCAGTTGGACATCCACAAGATGGAGGACACTCCCAAATACAAACCATGTGTTTCATAAAAAAAACAGAGATTTTGCAACAGAATGATGACATTTGTATATGTTTTTGGCGGCATTCTATGTGGGCTGCACAAAGTACATAAAACCTCGCGTATACCGAGTATTTTGAAAATATGGGCTTCAAATGTTTGACATGCTGCGACCGGGACTTTTTGGCCGGAGGCATTCTATGTGTGGCACTCGATCTCATATTACGCTGTAAATTCTCACAAAATTTACCTACGAACGACTCATTACAAAAAGACCCGGTCAAATTACAGGTACCCGAAAATTGCATTTTACCAGGGTTTTTTAAAGATTTTGCTCCCACGGCGGCATTCTTTAGAACAGCGCGACCGGAAAGGGTGCGGCATTCTAAGTTTCAGTCCGATACTATATATGAATCTGTACAAGTTTTTTTTGCATCTGAACAAGGACACGCCTATGAATGTATATATATATATACACATACATCATGCGGTTTTACCCAAAAAGATTGGCAAGTTTCACCATTTGTGGGCGTGAAGGAGCGAAAAACATGGTTCAAAGACGTTGGTTTGGAGGTGAAAGGCAGGACCAAGTCAGCTCAACTGGCCAGTTTGCGGTCTCTCCTTTGCAAAGGGGAATATGGCGCCCCGTCTGATTTGTGCTAATGTCATTTTCAGTTTATATACAGCAAAGGGCCCGCTTAATGACTGGTTATATATAATCAATTTTGGGAATCTTTAGTTACGATACCTATATTTATACATATTCATACATATACATAGATATTTATATGTATATAAATAAATATATATATATATAGTGGTGAAAAAAGTTCATGGCCATTCAATTTCCGTGTCCAAATTCTAATTCTTTGACTACTAGGCCAGCTGGAGCAGCAAATCTTGGACCACATATGTGTGGTGGATGGTGCCAGAATGACATTTGCAAGTTCGGGTAAAGGGATCGAGGCTACAATGAAGAACGGTGAAGAGGTTTCCAGCCGAACCTGGGCCCGAGTTGCAGACTGCTTCAAGTGGTTTGCCAAGGTGAAAGCTGCAAAAAAAGGGACTGATGCAGTTTCTTGGACAGGGACAGAATATATATAAGCGATAAAACTTTCATGCGCTGACATTCTAAGTGGGGAATTTTCATTCTAAGCGGGGAGCTGTGACTTTTCGGCCGGAGGCATTCTATGTGCGGCACTCATTTCCATATCACCTGTAAATTCTCATAGAAATTCCCTACAGAAGGCTTATATTGCTAAAATTCCACCTCACCTAGCAACAAGTGGAAAATTGCATTTTACCAGTTTTTTTTGAACATTTTGGTCCTGGGGAGGCATTTGGCTATATAGAGGCTACAGGCATTCTAAGTTTTAGTACGTCGCTATATACACACGCACCAGTCTGTTTGTTCATCCTTCAGTGGTGCGAGGCTACTACACAAATTGGGGACATTGCCGCAGCCGGATCCAGTGACATCAAGGCCATAATGCCGGCTGCTGATCCAGAGGGGCTGTCAGCTCTTCCCAATCTCATGGATACCCTATTCAAGGCGCCACCAGCAGCCAGTGCAGCCCCAGAGTTGCCGAAATCTAGGATTGGCCTTCAAAAGGCCAGTTTGCTCACCTTCCAGTCATGGAGTGATCGAAAGCCGGGATTGGTTGGTATGATTTTCGGGGAGAATGGAAAGCAAAAATGTCAGTCTCATTTCCTGGTGGTATCTCAATCTTTGGGCAACATTTGGAACAGTACCAAGACGAAGCAACTGATGGACGAGGAGAAAGTGGTTTGCTTGGGGATAGTTCTGGCTGGCTCCCCCGACGATGAAAGCACTGGTTGGCGGGATACTAGGCGTTCTTGGTGTTCCGTGCTGCTATCTCATCATTGCAAGGAACCCTTGTGCATCCTGGCTACTTGCAAGCATTTGTGCACAAATATGCATATATATATATATATGTATAAGGCAGCTCCTGGTTTACATATATATATATATGTACATAATTATACGTATTTTAAACATACTTTTCATGGCAAATATGTAAGGCAAATATTTACCATCTATATATACATATATATATACGAGGATTGGGGTGTCATTAGGCTGGTAGGCATTCTAAGTGCGTGATCCTAAGGTGGACAAAGGCGAGCCTGGCCAGTTCAATGTTTTCCAGAAGGTAGAGGAGAAGGGTGAAGAGGACAAACACATCGAAGTTAGCCCCAGGTGGACGCACTCAACGGCTAAAATTGTAGGAAACATTTGTCACGTGGAGGATCTATTCGCGACAAATCGGGAAAAGTTTTACAAAGAAGTTTGTAAAACACTTCTGTCTACAAGCAGTGGAACAGCCGCACAAATCAAGAAAGTCCCTTTTCAGATCGCAAAAGTGGCTGGAGATGGCAAATGTGGTTTTCGGAGTCTTAGTCTTGTTTACCAAATACGTTTTATTTATGCGTTTTTCCATGGGGTTGTCGCTGTGTTATGTATATATATATATGTATGGTTTTGCTTTCCTATGAGCCTCTCAATGATCTTATATTTGCGCTGAGGAGCATTTTGGCGGCGCAATGCATAGAAGGCTTCCGTTCTGTGCCGAGGACTTATCATTCACATTTTTGTCACTCTTCGCCAATGCACACACACATTCACATTTGTGCCACTCTTCCCTCAGTCACCACTTCCCTTGAATCACAACTCCCCTATAAGTCGCCACTTCTCTACGTCACCACTTCCCGAAGCCGCCACCTTCCTAAGTCACCACTTCACAGAGTCTCACTATTTGTCGACAACTCGGAAGATTGCTTCCTAGCTTCCTTTGATATTTACATATATATATATATATATGTATATATATATATATAGGGTTCCCTGTTTCAACTCTCACACCCTTGACCCATCACTAGTGCTCCCTGCACCCGATCCAGGAATGACAGCGGCTACCCAACAAACCGACGACAGTGCAAGGCAGAAGAAGAGGAAGCGCGCGCTCTTTGCGAGAGCATATGTAACTCGGTTGTACAACTATGAGAGTGTACTGCCACACTAAAAGCACCTGTTTATATATATATATATTGGCTATCTACATATATATATAGTTATTTATTTATAGTTATGTATATATATATGTTTATGTTCTTGCACCCGCATACATGAAGGGGCATTCTAAGTGTGCCATTTTCAAACCCCTTATGAGGTGAGTACGCCTGGGAAAAGTTTCCCCAGCAGCGCTCACACATTTCAGATGTCCTGCAGAGCCATATGTTTGGTTTGGAGGATGCTCCTTGGGTGGCCCGAAGTGCGGGGATTTGCTTGCGGATCACTGTAGAAGAGGGGACCTATATGAGGCTGAAAACACAGAAGCCGTCCATTGAGAAGGATGCTCTGTATGGGGATCGAAATGGCCAAATTGGTGCTCATGTACTTTTTAGCTGGCAAGCACTGAATGATGGCAGCCAGAGAGAAGTTGGGCATTTTGACGTGCTGTTCCCGAAGCAAGGGCCGGTGGCATTGCTTCTTTCCCCTGATGCCGCTTTGTCTTGCAGCAGCGTGTGTTTGTGCAGATCCATTGTTTGTTTTCACTTTAAGTCGGCTCAGGGGCAGCTAAGTATTCGTATTTTATTCAAATATATATATATATATATGTGTGTGTGTGTGTGAAAATAGCTTGAGACTTGGTGGGGCGTGTTGATTTGACCCACTTGAGTGGTTTGAATGTGCCCCACACACTGGCAGGGAAATGTTCCTGTGGCGCAATTGGACAAAGACTTCCTAGATCGCAAAACAGCCCCAGAGGAGCTCGTTTGACATGTCATGTTTGTGTGACATGTGCAAATTATAAGCCAAATCTACACAGGTGTGTATATATATATATATACATACACACATATGTGCTTATAAACACACACACATATATATATATATATGTACATATGTGAATATATGGGTATGTATATATATATATATACGCATTATATAGTTTGAAAAGAGTCATGCTGGCTATTTGAAACGAGCCATGGATCAAACGACCTCACTTTTTCCTACATTCTGCCAGGACACCCTATTGGATGCACAACCTGCAGAACCTCCTCTCCAGCCTCTAGAACAGAAACGTGCTGAGGTGCCTGCGGGGATTTGCTCGGCCCTATTTAAATTCAATGGGTGCCTATCACTTTTCGCCCTGCACATGAAGATACATATTTACCAAAAACCGTATCTGTATACATACACATATGCTTATAATATTGGTGTCTATGACCGGAATTTGAAGAACCAAAGTGTTTTGCTTTGTGTTTGGCTAGCACTTAGAATGCCTTTGCCATGTGATACCGGGTGTTGTTTTCAAAACCTTCAGGTGCACTAAGTCAAGCATTCAAAACAGAACGTGCACCAGAACCCTAATTATATATATGTGTGTATATTTATATATGTTTCAAACCGCATTGTTCACCAGAGTTTTTCTTTATATAATTTTATACAGGCATCAAAAAAATACATGGTCTACCCAAAGCTCCGGCCAGACAGGATTCCAACACACTGGAGCCCGACGGAAAGGAAGCCAATGCTGTGGAGGATTCAACGACTGATGACATGTTATGGACACTTTTGTTGTTTCTTCCAAGAATTTGCAGACACAGGAAAAACAGAAGACACAGAAACGCAAGAAACACACAGTATATACACGTAAAAGATCGTTTTTTGCAAAAAATGTTCGCTGATGTAAATGTGCTTCTTTTCCCAGCGCCTGTTTCTGAAGGAGCCGACGAAGCAGGATGAGATCCAGGATGTGAGTGAGGTCTGCGGGTTGGGTTTGTGCGCAGTTTATGTTGGATATTTCCCATTCCCCCGTTTTTATGGATATATAGAACTGACACCGTATATTTATATGTATATATTCAGTATTTTGTTGGTGCCTGGCTGGCACTTAGAATGCCCCCACCATCTCTTTTTTCAAAACCTTCCGGTGCAGAAAGTCAGGTATTCAAAACAGAAAGTGTGTCAGAACTATTTATATATATATATATATACAGAGTTGTTTATTTATCGAAACGCATTGCTCACAAGAGTTACTGGATATTATATATATATATCTCTATATATATATATATATCTATCTATCTATCTATATGTGTCTATGTTTGGATGCAGGTATCATACATAGAAAACTTGCAGGGTCTACCAAAAGCTCCGGCCAAACAGGATTCCGAAGCACTGAAATCTGCCAAAAAGGAAGCCAACACTGTGGAGGATTCGGCTGATGACATGTGATGGACACTTTTTTGGGTTTCTGCAACGATTTTGCAGACACAGGGAAAACAGAAAACACAGAAAACGCAGGAAACACACATTATACACACCTAAAAGATCAGTTTTTTTGCGTACATATGTATTGCAGTATGCTGATGTAGATGTTTTTTCCAGCGCCTGTTTCTGAAGGAGCCGACGAAGCAGGATGAGATCCAGGATGTGAGTGAGGTCTGCGGGTTGGGTTTGTGCGCAGTTTATTTTGGAGCTTTCTTATTCCCCCGTTTTTATGGATATATAGAACTGACTATTTTGTTGGTGCCTGGCTGGCACTTAGAATGCCTCCACCATCTGTTTTTCAAAACCTTCCGGTGCAGAAAGTCAGGTATTCGAAACAGAAAATGTGTAAGAACTATTAAAATATATATATATACATATAGTTGTTTTTTTATCAAAACGCATGGCTCACAAGAGTTTCTGCGTATTATATAAGTCTATATCTATATATATATGTGTCTATGTTTGGATGCAGGTATCATACACATAAAACTTGCAGGTTCTAACAAAAGCTCCGGCCAAGCAGGATTCCAACACACTGGAGCCTGAGAAAAAGGGAGCCAACGCTGTGGAGGATTCGACTGATGACATGTGATAGACACTTTTTTTTGGTTTCTTCAACGAATTTGCAGACACAGGAAAAACAGAAGACACAGAAACACAGGAAACACAGAGTATATACACGTAAAAGATCGTTTTTTGCAAAAAAATGTTTGCTGATGTAAATGTGCTTCTTTTCCCAGCGCCCGTTTCTGAAGGAGCCGAAGAAGCAGGATGATGATATCAAGGGTGTGAGTGAGGTCTGCGGGTTGGGTTTGTGCGCAGTTTATTTTGGATATTTCCCCTTCCACGGTTTTCATGGATTGAACTGACACCGTTTATTTATTTGTATATATTCAGTGTTTTGTTGGTGCCTGGCTAGCACTTAGAATGCCCCTACCATCTGTTTGTTCAAAACCTGCCGGTGCAGAAAGTCAGGTCTTCACAACAGAAAGTGTGTCAGAACTATTTATAAATGTTTTTTATTTATCGAACTGGAGCCTGACAAAAAGGGAGCCAACGCTGTGGAGGATTCGACTGATGACAAGTGATAGACACTTTATTTGGTTTCTTCAACGAATTTGCAGACATAGGAAAAACAGAAGACACAGAAACGCAGGAAACACAGAGTATATACACGTAAAAGATCGTTTTTTGCAAAAAAATGTTTGCTGATGTAAATATGCTTCTTTTCCCAGCGCCCGTTTCTGAAGGAGCCGAAGAAGCAGGATGATGAGACCAAGGGTGTGAGTGAGGTCTGCGGGTTGGGTTTGTGCGCAGTTTATTTTGGAGTTTTCTTATTCCCCCGTTTTTATGGATAGAACTGACACCGTATATTTGAATGTATGTATATATTCAGTATTTTGTTGGTGCCTGGCTGGCACTTAGAATGCCCCCACGGCCCCCACCATCTGTTTTTTCAAAACCTTCCGGTGCAGAAAGTCAGGTATTCAAAACAGAAAGTGTTTCAGAACTATATATCATGCATTGCTGACAAGAGTTTCTGCGTATTATATATATATACTTATATTTATATATATATATATACCTATCTATCTATCTATCTATCTATCTATCTATCTATCTATCTATGTGTCTATGTTTGGATGCAGGTATCATACATAGAAAACTTGCAGGGTCTACCAAAAGCTCCGGCCAAACAGGATTCCGAAGCACTGAAATCTGCCAAAAAGGAAGCCAACACTGTGGAGGATTCGGCTGATGACATGTGATGGACACTTTTTTTGGTTTCTGCAGCGATTTTGCAGACACAGGGAAAACAGAAAACACAGAAAACGCAGGAAACACACATTATACACACCTAAAAGATCAGTTTTTTTGCGTACATATGTATTGCAGTATGCTGATGCAGATGTTTTTTAAAGCACCCGTTTCTGAAGGAGCCGAAGAAGCAGGATGATATCAAGGGTGTGAGTGAGGTCTGCGGGTTGGGTTTGTGCGCAGTTTATTTTGGAGTTTTCTTATTCCCCCGTTTCTATGGATAGAACTGACACCGTATATGTGCCGTGTTTTGTTTGGTTCCTGGCTAGCACTTAGAATGCCTCTACAATGTCCTTTTTCAAAACCTTCCGGTGCAGAAAGTCAAGTATTCAAAACAGAAAGCGGGCCAGAACTATATATATATATATAATTTTAAAACACACACACACATATATATATATATTCTTTGATGAAAATTATGCTTCAGAGTGCATTGTTCACGAGTTTCTGTTTATATATGTATCTTTAGATTCAGGTATCGTACATATACAAATTTCAGTACAGGGTCTACCAAAAGCTCGGTCCAAAGGCCAAGCAGAATTCTGAAGCACCGGAGCCCGACAAAGAGGAAACCAACGCTGTGGAGGATTCGACTGATAACATCTGATGGGCATTTTTTTTGTTTCTTCCAAGAATTTGCAGACACAGGAAAGACACAAGACACAGAAATCACACTATATAATTACACATAAAAGATCCGTTTTTTGCCTACATATGTTTTGCAGTATGCTGATGAAGATTTGTATTTTTTGCAGCGCCCGTGTCTGAAGGAGCCTAAGAAGCAGGATGATGAGATCAAGGGTGTGAGTGAGGTCTGCGGGTTGGGTTTGTGCGCAGTTTATTTTGGAGTTTTCTTATTCCCCCGTTTCTATGGATAGAACTGACACCGTATATTTATATGTATATATTCAGTATTTTGTTGGTGCCTGGCTAGCACTTAGAATGCCCCCACCATCTCTTTTTTCAAAACCTTCCGGTGCAGAAAGTCAGGTATTCAAAACAGAAAGTGTGTCAGAACTATTTATATATATATATATACATAGTTGTTTATTTATCGAAACGCATTGCTCACAAGAGTTACTGGATATTATATATATATATCTCTATATATATATATATATCTATCTATCTATATGTGTCTATGTTTGGATGCAGGTATCATACATAGAAAACTTGCAGGGTCTACCAAAAGCTCCGGCCAAACAGGATTCCGAAGCACTGAAATCTGCCAAAAAGGAAGCCAACACTGTGGAGGATTCGGCTGATGACATGTGATGGACACTTTTTTGGGTTTCTGCAACGATTTTGCAGACACAGGGAAAACAGAAAACACAGAAAACGCAGGAAACACACATTATACACACCTAAAAGATCAGTTTTTTTGCGTACATATGTATTGCAGTATGCTGATGTAGATGTTTTTTCCAGCGCCTGTTTCTGAAGGAGCCGACGAAGCAGGATGAGATCCAGGATGTGAGTGAGGTCTGCGGGTTGGGTTTGTGCGCAGTTTATTTTGGATATTTCCTCTTCCTCGGTTTTCATGGATTGAACTGACACCGTACATGTGCCGTGTTTTGTTTGGTTCCTGGCTAGCACTTAGAATGCCTCTACAATGTCCTTTTTCAAAACTTTCCGGTGCAGAAAGTCAAATATTCAAAACAGAAAGCGGGCCAGAACTATATATATATTATATATGTGTATAAGTTTAAAACACACATATATATATATATCTTCTTTGATGAAATTTTGTTTCAGAGTGCATTGTTCACGAGTTTCTGTTTATATATGTATGTTTAGATTCAGGTATCGTACATATACAAATTTCAGTACAGGGTCTACCAAAAGCTCGGTCCAAAGGCCAAGCAGAATTCTGAAGCACCGGAGCCCGACAAAGAGGAAACCAACGCTGTGGAGGATTCGACTGATAACATCTGATGGGCATTTTTTTGTTTCTTCCAAGAATTTGCAGACACAGGAAAGACACAAGACACAGAAATCACACTATATAATTACACATAAAAGATCCGTTTTTTGCCTACATATGTTTTGCAGTATGCTGATGAAGATTTGTATTTTTTCCAGCTCCCGTGTCTGAAGGAGCCGACGAAGCAGGATGATGAGACCAAGGGTGTGAGTGAGGTCTGCGGGTTGGGTTTGTGCGCAGTTTATTTTGGAGCTTTCTTATTCCCCCGTTTTTATGGATATATAGAACTGACTATTTTGTTGGTGCCTGGCTGGCACTTAGAATGCCTCCACCATCTGTTTTTCAAAACCTTCCGGTGCAGAAAGTCAGGTATTCGAAACAGAAAATGTGTAAGAACTATTAAAATATATATATATATATACATATATAGTTGTTTTTTTATCAAAACGCATGGCTCACAAGAGTTTCTGCGTATTATATAAGTCTATATCTATATATATATATGTGTCTATGTTTGGATGCAGGTATCATACACATAAAACTTGCAGGTTCTAACAAAAGCTCCGGCCAAGCAGGATTCCAACACACTGGAGCCTGAGAAAAAGGGAGCCAACGCTGTGGAGGATTCGACTGATGACATGTGATAGACACTTTTTTTTGGTTTCTTCAACGAATTTGCAGACACAGGAAAAACAGAAGACACAGAAACACAGGAAACACAGAGTATATACACGTAAAAGATCGTTTTTTGCAAAAAAATGTTTGCTGATGTAAATGTGCTTCTTTTCCCAGCGCCCGTTTCTGAAGGAGCCGAAGAAGCAGGATGATGATATCAAGGGTGTGAGTGAGGTCTGCGGGTTGGGTTTGTGCGCAGTTTATTTTGGATATTTCCCCTTCCACGGTTTTCATGGATTGAACTGACACCGTTTATTTATTTGTATATATTCAGTGTTTTGTTGGTGCCTGGCTAGCACTTAGAATGCCCCTACCATCTGTTTGTTCAAAACCTGCCGGTGCAGAAAGTCAGGTCTTCACAACAGAAAGTGTGTCAGAACTATTTATAAATGTTTTTTATTTATCGAACTGGAGCCTGACAAAAAGGGAGCCAACGCTGTGGAGGATTCGACTGATGACAAGTGATAGACACTTTATTTGGTTTCTTCAACGAATTTGCAGACATAGGAAAAACAGAAGACACAGAAACGCAGGAAACACAGAGTATATACACGTAAAAGATCGTTTTTTGCAAAAAATGTTTGCTGATGTAAATATGCTTCTTTTCCCAGCGCCCGTTTCTGAAGGAGCCGAAGAAGCAGGATGATGAGACCAAGGGTGTGAGTGAGGTCTGCGGGTTGGGTTTGTGCGCAGTTTATTTTGGAGTTTTCTTATTCCCCCGTTTTTATGGATAGAACTGACACCGTATATTTGAATGTATGTATATATTCAGTATTTTGTTGGTGCCTGGCTGGCACTTAGAATGCCCCCACGGCCCCCACCATCTGTTTTTTCAAAACCTTCCGGTGCAGAAAGTCAGGTATTCAAAACAGAAAGTGTTTCAGAACTATATATCATGCATTGCTGACAAGAGTTTCTGCGTATTATATATATATACTTATATTTATATATATATACCTATCTATCTATCTATCTATCTATCTATCTATCTATCTATCTATCTATCTATCTATCTATCTATATGTGTCTATGTTTGGATGCAGGTATCATACATAGAAAACTTGCAGGGTCTACCAAAAGCTCCGGCCAAACAGGATTCCGAAGCACTGAAATCTGCCAAAAAGGAAGCCAACACTGTGGAGGATTCGGCTGATGACATGTGATGGACACTTTTTTTGGTTTCTGCAGCGATTTTGCAGACACAGGGAAAACAGAAAACACAGAAAACGCAGGAAACACACATTATACACACCTAAAAGATCAGTTTTTTTGCGTACATATGTATTGCAGTATGCTGATGCAGATGTTTTTTAAAGCACCCGTTTCTGAAGGAGCCGAAGAAGCAGGATGATATCAAGGGTGTGAGTGAGGTCTGCGGGTTGGGTTTGTGCGCAGTTTATTTTGGAGTTTTCTTATTCCCCCGTTTCTATGGATAGAACTGACACCGTATATGTGCCGTGTTTTGTTTGGTTCCTGGCTAGCACTTAGAATGCCTCTACAATGTCCTTTTTCAAAACCTTCCGGTACAGAAAGTCAAGTATTCAAAACAGAAAGCGGGCCAGAACTATATATATATATATATGTATATAATTTTAAAACACACACACACATATATATATTCTTTGATGAAAATTATGCTTCAGAGTGCATTGTTCACGAGTTTCTGTTTATATATGTATCTTTAGATTCAGGTATCGTACATATACAAATTTCAGCACAGGGTCTACCAAAAGCTCGGTCCAAAGGCCAAGCAGAATTCTGAAGCACCGGAGCCCGACAAAGAGGAAACCAACGCTGTGGAGGATTCGACTGATAACATCTGATGGGCATTTTTTTGTTTCTTCCAAGAATTTGCAGACACAGGAAAGACACAAGACACAGAAATCACACTATATAATTACACATAAAAGATCCGTTTTTTGCCTACATATGTTTTGCAGTATGCTGATGAAGATTTGTATTTTTTGCAGCGCCCGTGTCTGAAGGAGCCTAAGAAGCAGGATGATGAGATCAAGGGTGTGAGTGAGGTCTGCGGGTTGGGTTTGTGCGCAGTTTATTTTGGAGTTTTCTTATTCCCCCGTTTCTATGGATAGAACTGACACCGTATATTTATATGTATATATTCAGTATTTTGTTGGTGCCTGGCTGGCACTTAGAATGCCCCCCACCATCTGTTTTTTCAAAACCTTCCGGTGCAGAAAGTCAGGTATTCAAAACAGAAAGTGTGTCAGAACATGTTTTATATATTTATATATACATATAGTTGTTTATTTATCGAAACGCATTGCCCACAAGAGTTTCTGCGTATTATTTAAATATATATAAATATATATAAATATATATAAATATATATAAATATCTATCTATCTATCTATCTATCTATATAGTGTCTATGTTTGGATGCAGGTATCCTACACATAAAACTTGCAGGGTCCAACAAAAGCTCCGGCCAAGCAGGACTCCAACACACTGGAGCCTGACAAAAAGGGAGCCAACGCTGTGGAGGATTCGACTGATGACATGTGATAGACACTTTTTTTGGTTTCTTCAACGAATTTGCAGACATAGGAAAAACAGAAGACACAGAAACGCAGGAAACACAGAGTATATACACGTAAAAGATCGTTTTTGGCAAAAAATGTTTGCTGATGTAAATGTGCTTCTTTTCCCAGCGCCCGTTTCTGAAGGAGCCGACGAAGCAGGATGATGATATCAAGGGTGTGAGTGAGGTCTGCGGGTTGGGTTTGTGCGCAGTTTATTTTGGATATTTCCCCTTCCTCGGTTTTCATGGATTGAACTGACACCGTATATGTGCCGTGTTTTGTTTGGTTCCTGGCTAGCACTTAGAATGCCTAATGCCTCTACAATGTCCTTTTTCAAAACTTTCCGGTGCAGAAAGTCAAATATTCAAAACAGAAAGCGGGCCAGAACTATATATATATATGTATATAATTTCAAAACACACACACATATATATATATTCTTTGATGAAATTTTGTTTCAGAGTGCATTGTTCACGAGTTTCTGTTTATATATGTATGTTTAGATTCAGGTATCGTACATATACAAAATACAGTACAGGGTCTACCAAAAGCTCGGTCCAAAGGCCAAGCAGAATTCTGAAGCACCGGAGCCCGACAAAGAGGAAACCAACGCTGTGGAGGATTCGACTGATAACATCTGATGGGCATTTTTTTGTTTCTTCCAAGAATTTGCAGACACAGGAAAGACACAAGACACAGAAAACACACTATATAATTACACATAAAAGATCCGTTTTTTGCCTACATATGTTTTGCAGTATGCTGATGAAGATTTGTATTTTTTCCAGCGCCCGTGTCTGAAGGAGCCGACGAAGCAGGATGATGAGATCCAGGATGTGAGTGAGGTCTGCGGGTTGGGCTTGTGAAATTTTACAACTCCTCTATTTTCATCGATTGCTCTGACCCCGTATATGTACAGTGCTTTCATTGGTGCCCTGCTAGCACTTAGAATGCCTCTACAATGTCCTTTTTCAAACTTCCGGAGCAACATGTCAAGCATTCAAAACAGAAAGAGGGCCAGAACTATAGATATATATACTATATCTTTTAAAATGCATTGTTCATGAGTTCTGTGTTTTCAAACAATAATATGTATATATATATATGTATTGATATCTGATGTGCTTGGTTCGGGGCCTGCGCTTAGAATGCGCCAAAACTGGTATGTATGTTTTTGCTTTTTTGTTTTAAGATGCAGCAGGATCAAAATTGTCATAAATCGAAATGTTTATGCAATCACCAATTGCGTCTATTTGCATCATTTCCTGTTCATATGCATAATATATTTTTGTATCTGGACAAGCGGGTGGTATACCGGAAGCTCCAGCCCAATGATTTTTCCTTGCAGGATGTGGCAACAGAAGCAAAAGATGCGGAGGACCGGCAGGGCAGCACATGGTTTTGTGCCAAACAAAAACATATCTGCAGACCAGAGATTCAGCCAAGTATGTATATATATATATATAAGCAGACACCAGGCCCAGATCAATGGCATGCGTTGTGCTCTAGGTGGGCGAATCTGGTTGTGGTCTTTTGTTCATAATTGAATAGGACGTTTGGACGGCCATATATTTGAGACCCTTGCTTGATAGTAGCCGTTTTGGCTGTGTGCCACACGTTATAGTCATCAGCAGCATTCGCAAGCATGGAGCCGTTGCCGCCATCAGTGATTCAAGAACGCAGACGCAGAGCAATTCCCTGTACGCCAGCGCCAGGTAACCCGGCAATTCACTTCGCCAAGTTTCTTGACCGTTCTGGGACACCATTACCTGGGAATGTGCTTCAAGAGCGGAAAATCATGGAAGGTTCCACCACGCCGGCCCCATGCAATCCAACAGGGAGGGAAATCTTTAACCTATCCAACAAGGAAGTGGACAACACTTTGAGTGTGAAAATGCCAGTCGCGAAGAGACACCACTTCTGTTGATGATTGTTGATGGCTCCAAAGAAAGAAATCGACCCAACCATGGGAAGCTTGCATGTGCTTTGTTCCGACATGGCAAGAGATGCTTCCATTTTGTGGAGGGTTGCTTAGATGTTGTCACACCCCGGTGCCAAGCAGTGGGGTGAAGACATGCACGCTCTAGCCGTGTGGTTGGGCTTTAGCGTTTTTCTTGCATTTTCTAATTACAACTCATCCTAGCTCCTTATGTATATAGATATTTGTAATTATATGCAATCTTGATGTGCTGTGAAACAAGGAGTCAACAGGACTCACGCAGTGTAGTGTTCTGGCTTGTTGGTTCGCCAGATAGAGCTTCAAGACTGTGACATGAGCAACAAATGCAGGTGGCTGAGCGCAACACTGATTGCTTCTGCTTCCAGCCACTGGTTATGGTGTTCAAAATTAATACGAGTTTGAAAACACACACGATCAATTGTTTGAGTTCCTGCTGAAAAACTGGCACTTAGAATGCATCCGCACAGAATCTTTGCGCAACATGCTGAGACGGGAACGGACCTGTCGCGCATGACAGGAGCCAACATCAGCCAATGATGCCACTGCCGCGACCGAGGCAAGGATTTTGGCTTGGGCAAAGGGCTTTCATTGTGGGTGCGCGGGCCTGCGCCCCATGTTTCTCCTTTTTCGCGAAAAGACACTTAGAATGCTTCCACCTATAGGGAGCTGGGATTTTTCCAGGTAAGTTGAAATCTTTGCATCCTTGCGCAACATATTGAAACTGGGAGCGGACCTGTTGCCCATCACAGGAGCCAACATCTTCAGCCAGGGATGCAGTTGCCGCATCCGTGAAACACACCCAGGCAAAGGTTTCGGGTAGAGAGCTTTCACTGGGTGCACGGAATTGTGCCCCCCCTCTGTTTCCGTTTGATTGTGAAAACCTCGCACTTAGAATGCTTCCAGCTAGGGAGCTGCTTTTTTCAAGGTAAGTTGATGCAAAACAGCAGGGTCCTTTCACACAGGCATTCGCTGTCTGTTGACGTTGATTCGAGGCTATTCCTGAGGGTGCTGACCTCTTCGGAAATGACCACAGCAGTGAGGAGGCTGAGGCCGGCATTTGTTTGCGTAAACATTTCTTTTCTACAATACACATAAATGAAGCAAATATATATAATATATATATACATACACATACACATATATAATATATATTTATATGTCGACAGGTAGAAAGGCAGAAGATAGCTAGATAGCCCCGAGCGTCATGCTTGCAGGAGCAGCCGCGTGATCAGTGGATGGAAGCACTGACAAACTTGAAAGTCAAGCAGCGTCCACAGGACAACTTCTTTCTAGGCCTACTTGTCAAAGACACCTTTGCCCAGCGATTTCTCGGGCCGTCAGCGAATGAACGTAAAGTTCTAGAATTGAGGAGCAGGGCCTGCCGTTTTCTCAATCGTGGAGACAGAATCTGCCTTCTGTCCATACGTCCTCAAGAGGGACGCTTCATCCTGGGCATTTTGGAGTACCGTCAATGCATCACGATCCCTTTGGATCAGATGTCGCGATACCGTGATCTCCACCGTCTTTCCGAACAAGAGGCTGCAGAGTTTGAAAAAGACTGGGAAAGTAGAAATGGCGCCGACGGTCATGTCTATGGATGGGAGTTTCAGCTCGTGACTTCTTTTGATCCACCACCACGCTTGGAATTTGGGAAATGTGAAGTCTGGTGTTGGTTTCCCTCCTTCCTGGTCTGTGAAACGACCGCGGGTGCCACAAAAGAGGAGGAGCAGAGGCTCGTGGGCATCGCTCGAAAATCTTCCGCGTGCGGTCTCCCAGAACCTTCCCCAAAATTCCGCAGAATGCAGAGCGGGAATGGATCAGAAGGTTCCAAGACAATCGAAGATTCTCAGTCTCCTTCGGTCCAGGAGTCGCCTTTGAAGCAGGATGTGCCTTGCACTTGCCTTCTGGTATCAGCAACGGAATGGAATGCTCTCACCGGAGGTGTATGTGATGCCCTGCTTCGTCCCAGATCCACCACGTCCTCGTTCGGGACCGACCTCTATGTGCTGGTCCAGACTTCAGAGGGCCATCGCGTTTCCGGGACAATGTGTGTAGGTGACGCCATTCAAGTTTCTTGGGGGGATGAATCAACAAAGGACCTCTGCCAGACCGTTTACAGCCAAAAGCAAGTAAAAAGCATGAAGGCTGCAAAAGAGGTTTGGAGGTGGGAGATTCAAGAAATCAGCATGTTCGACACTCCCCACATGGCAAAGTTTATTGATGTTGCACCAAGAAACAGGAATCGTATCTTTACAGCCAAAATTCAAGACCTTCAGCCAGTCCCTGCTGCTGTGCCGATGCGCTTGGATTTGACAGAAACGGCCCAGTACTTCAGCCACTTGATGAAGCCTGCCGACAAGATTGCTCTCCAGAGAACCTTCAAAAATCTTTGCAAGTCACGCGGTGGCAACGGGGTGATCCGCGTCGGAACCACATGCTCCGGCACTGACGTATGCATCACTGTCCTGAAGCAAACAGTGGAGTATTTGAACAAGACCGAGGCCGCCAGCAAGCCAAACTCTGTTTCTACATTCTGTTTCTACATTTATGCGGGTAATCTATTCTGGGCGGCTTGTCGCCATGCATAAATATAAAAATATATATATATATAATAAGTATAACATGAACATTTACAATAGCTTTAATACGGAAGGTGATATAAGGTAGATATTCAACCCATTGCTCTTAGAATGCCCTGCCGCAGCGCCGCAGGAAACGGATATCCGAATCGACCACGTCTTTTCATGCGAACTGAATGACCAGAAGCGAGGTTTTCTCTTGGCAGAACACAAACCCAGACACTGTTTTGGAGACGTGAAAGTATTCAAGGAGCACGGCGGCCATGATTACGTCACCGGGACGTACGTTGAAATCAACGAGGAGTCCTGCGGCATCGATTTGCTGCTGTCAGGGCCGGTTTGCACGCAGCTTTCCAGGCTCAACGGCCAACGAAAGGATGCCGCTGGATGTTACGATGTTCAGGAGGAGGAAATTGCAGGAGTGTCAGGAGAGACGTATCACTTTGGTTTCAAGAAGGTCAGGGGTTAGTTTCCTTCAGTTTTTTTCTAGTTTAAGTCCCTGTCTCTCATTTGTATGCATGCATACACACATACAGGCAAATAGACACTTTTCTAATATAGATGGACATAGGGTAAATGATGTGCATCCCCATCTATATAGAGAGACCCTCCACGGCATTCTAAGTGCGGGGATCTTTCCCAGCTGCTGCAGGTGGTGGAAATTTTGCACCCTGCTCTGGCCTTCTATGAGAATGTGAAAGCAGTGACAGAGAAGACTGTTGACAACTTTGGAAAGGAGCAGCCGCCTGGTGTCAAGGTGGGGGGTGCGAAGATGCTATAGAGACAGTTCTGTTTTGAACGCGCGCATGTATTTGTTACAATTGTCTTGTTGAATGTAGCGTGGTTTGCTTGGGATGTTTCACAGGCCATATCTGCCCATCTTCAGAACTTGGGATACACCTTCGCCTGGGGCTTAGAACGAAACGGCTGAAGGCTTCCCCGCATTGATGAAAAGCCAGATGGTGAATTGAAGTGGTTTGTGTGTGCACGTGTGGTTTTCTTACTTTTAGCTTTATGTTCGCCCGGGGACACTTAGAATGCCGCTTGTACAAGTATATATCTATATAGATATTTTGTATATCGAATACACGCAGAAATATACACATTGCTGCCGAATCTCCGCCTTGGATTCCCCATTTGATTCTGGTATACACGATTCTGGCATATCAAGCCGCTCAGGTGTACACAATTCTGGACTCAAGGAACTACTGTCTGCCTCAGCGGCGCAACAGAGTGTGGGGCATTGCTTCTCTCAATGATGGTCGGGTGAGCGAGAAGGAGTTGGCCCACTGCTTTTCTGCTTGTCTAGAGAGTCTCAGGAGCAATTTCCAGTTTGACTTGCGTACGAACTTCCCAGATAGGAGCAAGGAACAAGTGAAACCTGGACGCCACACTGACTTGGTCAATGCTGCGATGAAAGATGCGTTTGGAGACCTTGGCCTGTTTGTTGATTGCAGTGCGGGTAGCCCGAGTCGTTTGATCGCAGCGCAGGGCGTGGTTCCATGTGTGACCAGGTCTCACCCTGTCTATTCAGTGGAGCTAGGACGCTACCTGGGGCCCCAGGACTTTCTCAATGCCCAAGGACTTTGGAGCTCGGCTTTTACAGACTCTGTGTACGCAAGCATTTTGGCAGATAAGAAGATGGCCCAATCATTTGCGGGCAACAGTTTCAGCACCACGGTGGTGCAGGCTGTATTTCTCACCTCCTTGACCATGTTTGAAAGCTCTTGGCAAACCTTGTGCCAAAGGGGGGCGTCCTCGTGCAATCAGCTCGCTGTGCCCCTGCCAGCCCGGCTGGCCAGAATCGGAAAAAAAAGGAAGGCGCCAGAATATGACCATTTGATACCCGTCCCCAAGAAAAGCGTGAAGCCATCACAGCGCCTCCGTCAACACAAGCGGAAGGTGCCAGGCAAGGATTTGCGGAAGTGCAGCACTGGGAAGAAGCCAGTGGCGAGCCTCTGGGAGAAGGAAAACCTGTCCTGCCCTCAGCTGGTCCCCATTGCACTTAGAATGCCGCTGCATACAGATTTCATATTAATGAGCTGTCTGTCTATCTATCTATCTATCTATCTATCTAATTATCTATCTCTCTCTCTCTCTATATATATATATATATAGAGATCTAGCAGAGGTATTGAAAAGGTTGGCTGAACACACAACTCCGCCACTCGGCGAGTATTCCTCAGCCTCCTTCTCCGTCACTCTTCCTCGCCAGCTGGCTGTATGTTTGGTAATACCGTAGTAGCAAATTTTTCCCTGCCTTAGGATGGCTGCCTACGACAAGGCCGTCGAGGATGGTGAGAAGCATCCTGCCAAGAAGGTGTCTCGTATGAAAGGGTTCTACCGGTGCTGCGTTTACAAGTGGAAGAAATCAAGGGAACGGGAGAAATGGACCCTGCTGTGTCGCGCGTGCCAAAAAGCATCGAGAACTTCCGGATGTGATGAGGGATTTCATGGGCGGCTGCAAGAAGTTCAAGAGCAGAGCCCCCGACAAAACGGACACGGAGTGGACGCAAATCCTCCCGCCAGAGTTGACAGCACTGGTTTCTGAAGCAGTTGCCCCTTGCCGTTCAATCCTCTGAACGATCCATTTTCTTGACTTGTTTTTCCCGAAAATTATAAATAAATAAATAAATATATATATATATCTATCTATCTATCTATCTGTGTGCGTAGGTTTTCCGCCTATATAGATAAAGCTGTGAAACTGTTGGTTTCACTAGTTAGTTTGTCTCTGTTGTTCTTTCTTTCTTTGTCCGTGTGTCATTTTGCTTGCTGCCAATGACAGGCGGGGCGCATCGAGACAGGGGAGGAAATTGACTACAGCTATGTCGCCTCTGCTTTGGAAGTGGGCATTGACCTTTGGAATCACGCACTCACAGCTCTGACGAAGTCCCTTGATCACGGTGGCGAGCAGTTCCAGGAGAGAGTTCTGAAGGAGCTGAATGATGATTTCCCAGAGGCGGAATCCGAATCAGAGATTAAGAAGGCCTTGGAGAATATCACAGCTAGGCTGCGCTCTTTGAAAAAGGTCAAGCTGACTAGCAAGGATGGTCCTTTTGTGATGCTCTCCTGCAAACCAATATTTTTTATAGAGAAAACAGACGGATAGATTCATAGATATATGTTTTAATTTTTGCTTCAGATGTCAAATCCTTGTGCAGCAGGCATTCTAAGTGCAGATTCTGTTTGGGCGAGGGAGGAGGGGGAATGGGCGGCTGTTTGCGACTTCGCCGCGCTTCTAAGGAAACAAGCGGCTCGCTTGTGCAGGGCATGCGGGATCGCTCCCAGAGACAACAATAAACCTGGCAAGCACCTACCATATGAACATTTGGCCATGAGCCACTCGGCTTCTCTGTTATATAACCGATTTGAGAACCCTATAGCACCTCCTGTTGCTACGGCGTACGGTTGTTTTCGTGATCATCCCCATTCTTCTTTTGCCAGCGTCCTTCTAGCTGAGGAAAAGTACGCGACTGGGTTCGATATCAGTGTGAGTCAGGGAACATCCATGAGCAGATGGTCGGAAACTTCGACCAAACCTGGACGTTGAGCTTTACCCCTCGCCGCAAGTCCCTCCAAATGAATCATTTTTGCAGCGTGAAATCTCCTCACATGAGACGTTTGAGACACAACATCGAACGATGCTTGGGGTTGCCATTGACCGAAGCCATGGGAAGCGATCCTGTGATGGAAGTGAAGCCAGCAGCCATTAGCGGCGGTTGTGTCGCCCATGCTCCAGTTGACATGTACCGGACCCCTCATACATGCACGACTCTTTCGTGGAATGATGGTGACCTGGGCCGGCTTTACGTCACATGCAGGAATGATCACCTG